>JAZHYW010017779.1:0-15868 GCA_037355805.1 Ixodes ricinus
TGAGCAATCGGTTCAGCGTACGTCTGATCAGTACGACAAGGTACTAAATGAGATGAAACGTCGATGAGATGAAACGTCGATCCGCTGAAATTGCAACATTAAAGAAAAAAAATGGAAAAAAAATCGAGGCTCACCATGCTAGCCAAGAGGTTCAGACACTAAGACAGCAAGTTAACACTTTCCCTACCATGGACGATGTGGGTTCGTCCACACTGTTTGTACCACTCCCCGAAGACTAGCTGGGCACATCCACGTTGATTCGTGGATCCTCGTACCCCCGCAGGTGCCCCCTGCGGGGTACGGCGGAGTGGGATAAGGTTTTCGCCTGTTTCAAGTGAAAACCAACACTTTGTTTGTCAAGAAGACAACAAAATCGGCGGGCCTTGTCAATGCCCTCTCAGCTGGAGCGGTGAAACTTGAAAGCAAGCGACTTTCACCTGTAAGCACGGTGGACGTCACAGGACGACCGGCACGGGGGATTTGTCTGAATCAAAGGTACGTAAAGTTATACCTTAAACTAATTAACGTTTTCTGCAAGCCCATTGTTTCAGAAGTAGCGGTGATGCCGCTGATTGGTTGTCAGCTTTGTCTGACCAAATAGCGGTGCCATAGCCACTTCCGTTGCACTTGCTCAGGAAGGTAATGAAAGTCGACCATAGGTATCCGAGCCTTACTTCTAGATGAGTGCACCATGTAAGATCTAATTGTTCTATTTTTTTTTTTTCTTTATCAGAACAAAGAAGAAAGACTGCCCAGCTCAGGTGATCATCGCTGCTAAAAGATTGATCCAGCAGCTGGAAATCACAAGCATTGTGCGACAGCATAATGATGAGACATCATGCGAGATGTACAACACCTACCCTGAGACGCACAGGCGTCAGGATGATGAGAAACAATTCGTGCAACCACTCCTAGAGATGAGAGTTCTCCCCGGCCTGGTTGTGCAAAAGCTGAATGAAAAAAGGTAATTATTTTTTATGTTGTAGTATGACAGCTAGCCATTCCACGATTCACATAACACTAACATCACCCTTAGCGAAAACTAATATGTTTGAAATATGTCCAAATGTATTTCGAATGCATTTAAGTCTATTTTGTATTTTCAGATACATTAAAATATACACTAAAAATACACGTTGTGTTCAATTGATATTAAAAACATATTTGTTTAAAATGCGTTGAAATTATGTGTATTAGAATATACTTTAAGCACACTTCCAGGCATTAATAAAATGTTAGTACATTAGAAAGTGATTTCAAATATATTTTTCTAAATCTCAATATATTTACCCGGTATTAAAATATATTTCTAAAACTATATTAAAATATACTTACTAAAATGCCTTTTTGTAATTAAGAACTACATTCATGCAAAAATGCTTTTCAAACAACCCAAAACAATTTTTAAAAAAAGTCATCTTATTTTTGCTATGTACCCTAATGAAACCGTGCTGTCTTTTAATTTAGCCAGCACGAGAGACCACCAGGTGGGCAAACGACGAAGGTCTCCGCTTGAGGGGTTCATGGAGAAGATCTTGAGAGCAAAGAGGCCCGAGACCAAGATAATCACGTGCGTTCGTTTTTGGGGTTGGCCGGCTATTACAGGAAATTTATTTCCGGATATGCGGAGGTCTCCACCCCGTTGGCCGACCCGACGCAAAGAGGCGGCAGCAATAGAGAGGAATGGAAGAGCAAACACGAGGAGGCCTTCAGCAAGCTGAAAAGGCTGCTGGTACGCGCTCCTATTCTCAAGCTGCCGAATCCTCGAAAGGCCATTCGTCTTGAGAACCGACTCTTCAGATTGCAGCGTGGGACCGGTTTTGCTCCCAGGAGGACGACGGCAGTATTACACCCGGTTGCATATGCCAGTAGAAAGCTGCTCCCAAGAGAGGCTGCCTACGCGACGGTCGAACGCGCCTATGTGACGCAAAATGCAAGGAGGTGAGGAAGCTCCCTTTAAATGGTTCCTGGATGCACGAGGTGGAAATATCCCCATCATTGGACCCCTGCTCATAGCGAAAGCGAAGCGGCTTCACATGTCTTTTGGATTGCCCGCTGTTCAGTCCTGGGGGCGGATGGGTGCAACTCTTTAAGGAGCGCCATGGCGTCTTCTACAGGCGATCATTGGGGAAGGTGCAGCAGTCAACCAGGTCATGTCAGACAAGTGGCTGGCTGACCACTGGATGAGGTCTTTCAGTACAGCGACCGGGACATTTGCAATGCCAACGAGACGGGTTTATTCTACCAGATGCTGCCCAGCAGAGCCCACACATTGAAAGGAGACAGTGCTACTTTGCTGCAACACGGCTATGGAGGGAGACTTTGAGCATTTGCTTTAGGAAGGCCGGGTTCATGCGTCCATCGGCATTGCTGGCAGGAGTCGAAGGAAAAGAGGCTGCCACTCCCGATGACCGAGAAGGTCGGGCAAGCCTGGAAGGAAGCGCTCGAGGCTAGACTGGTCGACGAGGCAGACAACCTTGAGGACCTTATTGTTGCCGACAATGAAGTATGGGCGACAAAGAGCTTGAAGACGCTGCAATCGTCCACAGTGCGATGCCGCAGCCGGTCATGAGGAGGCCCCATCATTGTCGTAGCGATGATGACAGTGACGAGGACGCTCTCTGCCGCCACCCATCGGTCCTGCTATGGCGCTGGAGTACATCACGGCCCTCAAGGACCTCGTTTTAGCAAGAGGACTTCCGGAGGAGTACACGTGCCACCTAAACAACCTTGGGAAGACAGTCGAGCGCACTACAATGCAAAAGCAGGCAGCGATCACTGGTTGTTGTTTTTTAAATAAGAGCTGGACAGTGAAACTACCAATACCAGCTTCATTATCCTTATTTATAATGTGTTTAAAAGATAAGTCCAGATATAACGAACTACTGATAGAAGACCACTTTTTGGGGAACTATCGCATTCGTTTTAAGTGGGTTTGACTGTACTACATGGACCGGCTCCAAGGGGGCATACAGACAATCACCGTCCGAATCTCCCTCCCGCTCAAGCTTTCCCAAACCCCGTGACAGAACTGGAATCCTCCTGGAAGGTGGCGCATTGGAATTATGGTGCCTCAAGCGCATCTGGCTGCCGTGTTTACTTCGTCCTGAAAGCTGGTCTCTTGGATTCTCCACCCAATGATGATGTCATAGAAATGTAATGCTGTTGCCTGCCACGACCCTGGCAGAGGCGCTACAGCAGCAGTGGATGCAGCAGACGCCTGTTTGCAGTAGGTTGCTTTACAGCCAGAGTCGACAGAAACCAAAGTGGTAGCAGAGCGCAAAACAATATACAGACAAAGGGACGAGGAGGAGAACAACTTCATTAGAAGCCAAAAACTACACCCTCGTGAAAAGGAGCACTTGCTCCGCCAGGGCCCATTGAAGGTCCGCCGAGTCCGAGCTGAGCCAAGCATTCCAGGGAGAGAGGGATGGGTACGGGGGAAGTAGGGAGAGTTGAGCGCAGGTGTTACAGGCGTAGAGTATGTGCTCTGTGTCAGCCCTGACCTCTGGGCAGTTGGGACAGTGAGCTGTCCCCTGCCACCTGAGATTGTAGAGCATTAGCGGGGTGAGGAGAGTGTTGGTTTGTGCTTTGCGGAGAATGTGTGCTTGTTTGGTGCTAAGGGAGGAATAGACACGACGAGCGCCAATTTCAGCTGAATGTCTAATGAAAAGAAACCACCGAGGTAAACAACGACACCATCATAGCGTCAACACGTGCCGAGAAAAGTTATCCTTCTTGCATAAATACACCTATGTTTAACTACCGTAAAATATCGCGCATCCGCCCATTCCACAATAAGTGCCCACACTCAAATTTGTAAGATCTGAGGAAATATGCGCAGTACATTTATATGTAAAATTGATAACCAGACAAGCTGCCATCCCCTATTTTTTCAGCAATCATCTTTAAATTTTGAGTGGGCACTTGCCCGGTATTTTGCGGTAACAACAATTATCACCCTCCTTTCCTATCTTGAAGGCTTCTAGCAATTTTCTTGCAGTTTTGTCAGCCCCTTGCCCACAGTTGTCAAATTTCGGCTGACACATGCATGTGACACAGTGTAATAAAAGGTGTCCATACCTCCCTTTGTATTTTTTTTGCGTGCTGCTACCAGTAGGTAATTATAAACTAACTCGCCTGCATCGCTACATTGAAACCAAAGCAGATGTAAGACGGGACACCGCAACAACAGCGACCCTCGCCACCGCCCGTCTGTTTTGTCAAAGCTTCTACAACTAACTGCCAGAATCGCAACGTTCGACAGCATGAAACGCCAGACCCTGTGGCGCCACCTGTTGCCACTCTGGGATCACCCTAGATGCACGAGCGGGATGGGACAGGAAACACAGAAGCTGAAAACTCGTATAGGGTGCCACATTGGAACTCTACACCCGCGGCTGCGAGACAAGCTGCACCAGAGGCAGAAAATCCTTTTGCCTTGCTCCCCCAAAATCCTGAAACCCCAGACAAAGCAGATGGAGAAACCAGTGTGCCCCCAACATCCCACTAGGGACTGAGTGCCCAAATTTTACCGAGGAAACAGGTGAGAGGGAACTTGCCACAGAATGCAAGTCAGATGAGGAACCGACTGATTTCGCGTGCAACCAAGTTCCCGCAGACACAGAGAACGACGACCGATGAAAGTCCTCTCTTGTGTTTAACCTCATTTCTTGGCCTGTCGTGGGGCAAGAACCTCTTTAGGGTTCACGGAGTCTCTCATGAAAGAACTCCTGGATTGTCGGGAAATATCTCTCAAACAGATTGCTCTCCCACACTTTCAAGTGATCATTCAATCCCACCTGAAGACTGAGTGGAGCAGGATTGGAGCAGCAGGGTCGCCACAGTCGTCCTCCAGTGGCCAACAAAGGGCAAGTCCCCACCATTGGTCCTCTTTGCCACATGGAAGAACCTACACCTGCAGAGAACAGTGCAAGTTGTAATCATGCCATCTACTGTGACTGGCCCAGAAAACAAGGAGTTCCCCGTTTCGATCGAGCGCTTCTTTAAGTGATTCCCTTCTGATCACTCTTCGAAGACTTATTTTGCCCATGTGACGTTCAGTACTCACATAAGTTTTAGGGCTTTCTGATAATTTTTCTACAATTGAAGTCAGATTTTTTTTCATCTCCCAAGGAACCAATTTCTTGTATTCCTTTCCCTTGCTTCTACCAGGCTGCACACCAGATTTGCCTGCAGAGCCTTTTACACCCAATTCTGAGACAAACCCTTCCAAAATCAACATCAAATTGTCCAAACAAAAACTGTCTTAATTACTTAAAGTACTTCAAGTAAAGTACTACCGAGTCATTTTTTTTTTTTTTTATTCTATATCGATGATTAAAAGGAACTAGGGATTGATATCTAACCAATGATATGGAGAATGGAACAAGATGACGTTTAGAAGCATCTAAAAAGAACATGCGGATGTTGAATATTTTGCATAAAACATCCAACACTCAATATTTACCACAATATTCTCACTGCTGAACTCTCATCGCCAGAAAAATATAAGTTGAATGCAACTGGAAAATCCTCAAGCAATAAGATAAAACTTCATGGTAACAGTTTCTGTCATGCACAAGTATATAACATAGCCTATTTACTTATATTTTTTCTTCTGCAGTTTTTCTTCTGATGATGGCACACTACCCGAGTGTGATGAATTCGTCAGTATACCAGCAATTCCTGATGTATTGTTATCTCAGGAGGGAATTTTTTGTTGCTTACTCGATATAGACCCTTCAAAGGCAGGAGGACCGGACCAAATTCCAAATACGTTTTTAAAAGGTATGCCAAATGGTCGTCTAAATATTTATTGCTTATCTTTCATAAATCGCGTGATAGTTCCTCGGTCCCAAATGACTGGAAATTGGGCAAAGTAATTCCAATATTTAAGGAGGTTTAATTCATGTTCCCGGCAAATTATCACCCATTTCCTTAACATCAACATGCTGTAAAATAATTGAGCACATCATCTCCAAGCATATTCATACATTCCTAGCTGAGTGCGACTTACTAAACAGCTGCCAACATGGATTCTGAAAGGGGCTTTCTACTGTTACACAACTGACGGAAATCATGCATTTCTTTTCGAAAACTTTAGATAGTAGAGGCCAGGTCGACGTTATTTGTTTGTTGATTTTAAAAGGCCTTTGATAAGGTGAACCACAGAAAGTTAATGTGCAAGATAAGACCTATGCTAAAGAACGAAACTCTGTCAGAATGAATGGGGTCATTTCTTTCCGATCGAAAGCAGTTTGTTAGCATTGAAGATAACTGCTCGGATCTTTGTGCTGTTACTTCTGGTGTGCCACAAGGCTCAGTTCTAAGGCCGTTGCTTTTTCTTATGTTCTATATAGACGATCTGGTTAAAGACATGTCGGTGCACGCGAGACTTTTTGCAGATGACTGTATTTTGTACACTAAGGCAGACCTGCCAACCCTACAATGCTCAAAATACTACAGGGGATGCCAAAAAACACTACAATTGTGTGAAGAAATACGAAAACTGTTTTATTTTTCAAAAACTTGGTTTAGGTAAAAACAATGCCTCAACTAGGGCACAAACACATCATACATTGCACGAAATGTCTTATTCTTTAGATGTAGAAGGTTGGGCCAACACTGAGGAAGTTGCAGCTTTTGCTTTTCTTAGGAAGTTCTTGTCGAGCACTTGTTCATGGCACTTTCCGGACTGGCTGCATCTCACAATGAACAACTGTTAAGAGTCTTTTCTGACATGGAGGAGCGGAACCGCGTGTGTGCCTTCTTCAGCTTTGCTGAAAACTCTTCTGCCTGTGCCTGGTTAACGTGAGACGTTAAAGAGCAGGTTCTTGCTCTTTAACGTCTCCATAATAACTCGCCGTGAACGGCACGTTGTGTTCGATCAAAAATGCACATAAAAAGGCATTCTGCTCGAGGTAGTGTCGTAATCCGTTGATCGACTAAAGTACCCCCAAACTTCTCGTTGGTTTCAACCAATTTAGCAGTCCTTGTGCTTTTTTGTATTCAGATGACACAGAATGTCCCGGCGACCAGCGTGTGAAATGTTGACATCGCAGCGACAGACTACAAAATGCGTACCTTCGACCTTGCTGCGACGTCTTCATAAACAGAAAGTCAGGTTGAATAGCTGAATAAACACTTGAAGTATTTTTCCTGACATCTTGCTAGCAAAGATGGTTTCAAGGGATCATGAGTAAAAGTTCCAGTAACCTACGCACAACGCTCGCCACAACCAACGTCGGCACAACAAAGGAGATTTCTTAAACAATTTTGGATTAATATGGATGGATGGATGTTAGCAGCTATACCACCCCTTACAACACTGGAGCGGTAGCTTGCGCCCCTTGGCATACAAGTCGATGTACCAGTGTTGCCAACCCCAACTTGTAAACAGGCAAATAAGCTTAAACCAAAAATCTTGAATTATTTTTTACATGGGGTGCGGAAAATTGTACAAATATTGTTGTAACCTAACTATTGTTTATTCTTGATTTGCATTGTTTTTGGTGTTCCTTGCATTGTGCTTCGTTGCCGTGTTGCTTTACCTGTTGCTTTCACAAGTGTAACTCGTTGCCACTCCTGTCAAAGTCCTAATCAGGACTGACAGTATGTCAAATAAATAAATAAAATAAATATGGTGTCATAGAACCATCAGTGTTATTCCAGTGATATGCCACAGCGCCACAGCGATCCAGCTCCACAAGAAACCTTCCGAGGTACAAGTTGCTAATTTCATGACCGTCATTGGCCCCGACGGACAGAACGTGTTCAGGACGCTTCCTTGAGCGAAGATGACAAGAAGAACATAGAGCGTTTAGTGAAACAGAAGCTCAAGAGACTTCGCTCCGAAAGTGAATCATGGCAGTCTGAGAAGATACAAGTCCAAACGAATGATGCAGCGAAGGGGCGAAACCCTTTCAACGAGTTTCTCATGGCTGCAACACTCAATAAAGTGATGCAAGTTCGGAGGAAGCTGACGAACAGAACCTCTAGGAAACACGGCATTATTGCTGGAATCACCAAGCGGTGATGTAAGAGACTGCTGAGCGATACGACAGCGGATCTCCAGAAAGCCATGAACCTCTGCAAAGCAAGCGAACAAGGCGTCCCAGTAGCCCCTGAAAGAAAACAAAGAGACTGCTGACGCCCGTCATGAGGGAAAACCAAGGCATACGCCAAGAAAAAAGAGTGCCGTGGAGGCCAAAAGACCAAGTTCCAAGCTAAGCCAGACAACACCAAGAAAAGGCATGTAGCTTACATGCGGAGCATTTCACGAACCTAGAGATATGCCCAGCTTACGGCAAGTCCTGCAACAAGTGCCAAAAGATGGGACACTATGCCGCGTCGTGTTCGATCAGAGTACGCATAATGCAGCGCACCACAAAGTGCATGCAACCGACAACCAAGAGGACACAGAAGAGATGTACGTGTCTGAGCTGAAGACAACCACGAGCAAGACAGCGTGGCATCAAGAACTTCAGTTCAAATGTGGAACCAGTGTAGTCATGAAGCTGGGCACAGGTGCGCAATGTAACGTCCTGCAAAACAAGAATGTCCAAGCAATGGGGCTGCATGTGCTTCCGTCAGCAGTCAAGAAAATAGTCACATACAGCAATCACAAAATTTAAGTGATTGGCGGGGTTAAGAGAGAGACGTGTACCATCTGCCAACAAATGCCTCAGCGAAGCTGAAATTCCTCGTTGTGGACTGCGTATGTGTTCCGTCCATTGTGTTAGGCAAAGAGTTGCGGACGTTCTTATCTTGTGAGAGTTCTAGGTGACCTCGGAATTTTTGTGCGCAGGTGATGTGAAGTGGTGTCTTTGTTTTTGTTGTTTCTTCGAACCGGTGTTCGGGTTGCCTTCCGGCGAGTGTCGGGGGTGAAGGTGGGTGTTCTATTGTCGTGGAAGTTTGTTCAGCTTTGGTTCGGTTCTTTGAATCAGGGTCGTTGGGTCTTGCCCATTTGACATGTATTGTGGGGTTGACGGTAGGAGGTTCTAGTGATGGTGGAGGCGTTCCATAGAAAGGATGAGTCGGAAAAATTAATTCGCAGCTGTGTTTTGAGATTTCGTCGCGTTTGTCCTCTTGTCTTTCCCTAGTCTCAGGGTTGTCTTAAATCATGAACGTAAACCAGCTGACAGCTCTATCACTCACTTCAGTAAACCAAACCTCCTCTGGGAGAGAGTAGCCTCGGACCTCTTCAGCTTCCAAGGAAGATCCTACATCGTCATCACAGACGGCTACTCAAGATACCTGGATTTCAAGAAGCTCTCGGGTGAAACCTCACAAGAAGTTGTTAGCATCATGAAGGAATGGTTAGCAACACATGGTGTCCCCAAAGTCACTGAAACGGACAATGGTCCATGCTATGCATCGCAAGAATTCGAAACTTTCAGCAAAGACTGAGGATTCCAGCATACAACATCAAGTCCAAGATACCCCCAAGCAAATGACCTTGCTGAATGAGCAGTGCGGACAGCAAAAGGCCTACTCCGAAAATGTTCCTTAGATGGAAGTTGACATACAAATGGCACTACTCAGTATGAGAAACACGCAAGAAGCGAAGGACTAGGTTTGCCAACACAAAGACTACAGCAGAGGAACAAGAACCCTAGTCCCCATGCCACGGTAAACTACTAGTGCCCGATCGCAGATTTGGACGCGAGGATCTGGTAGCACAGAGCATTTCTCGGGCAGCCTGTAGTCAGCGACAGCTTTTGCAGCGGCAAGGACCCGAAACACGGTTCTCAAACCACGGCCTCCGAGACCCCAAAGTCTGCGCGCTTTGGGATCTCGGAGGCCATGTTCAAACCCAACGAGAAAATAAGCGGTAGCGCGAGGGGGCCGACCGGACACTCCATCGCTTGGGACAAGTGTGTTTCGGCGTCTTGCCCCAGCAAGACGCTCTCCTCTCATCCGTTGTCTGCCGCTCTACGCTTCTCACTTCAGTGATGCGATTGGCCTCAGCCATTTTGGAGCACCTTTCGGAGCAGCCAAAACAGCGTTTTGGAACACCCAAAACAGGGCTTTGGAGCAGTAAAAGTGGCTTTTGAAGCAGTCAAGACAGTGTTTCGGAGTAGCAAAAGTGGCTTTTGGAGCAGATATCCATTAGAAAAATAAAAATATTTGTTTTAAGTGTTGCACAAATGAAGAGAACGTTGTGTAGTGTTCTGATGTGACGTGTGACGGAACTCGCCGCTTGTGTTTTTACTGCTGAGACATCACAAGTGTCGCTGCTTCTGTTTTACTGCTGAGACACCCCACAAGTGCACAGTGCTGTAGGCATTGCCGAGCAATTCTGAAAAACCGCTTGCCACCCATTTTACTGGTTCCCGAGGTACCAAATTTTTGTCAGAAGTAAGCAAGCGTCAAAACAATGGATTGCAAGTGTCCCCGGTGGTGCCTCTGTCGTGCAATCATGTTCACATGCGCGTGAGGGCAACCCGACAGGCTTGCAGTTGCGCGTGCTTACGTCGCACGAACAGAAACAACGGCTGTTCGATCGAAATCGAAACACTATGCCACTCCGCTCCATCGCCAATTGATTCCCAAAGTTGTATGCAAAATGTAACTGTCGAGGATACGACAAAAAACAGTCCAGCGGCGCATGCTTACCAGGCCGGCAAACAAAATACAAGCTAAACACAAAAAAAAAAAAAAAAACCTGAGCGCACTGATGCGAGACATAGCAAGCATGGGTCAAAAAGTTCTTGGAGTGCTTTGTGCAGCGACAGAACCTTAGACAAACAAGTGCGATGTGCGGGTTCAGCGTGCAGACATTGCCTTCTTTGCTTTAGCTCACTTCTCTTCACCAACTTTCTTTCGCAGCAGATTTTTCACATACCGGGGTCCCTCTTGAAACAAAGCCCACCAAGAAAAACCTAGGTAATCAATACTTCTGACAGAGCAGTCTATGAGTAAAGAAAGATTTTTGTAGTAACGTATGATTTAAGTGGGTATTCCGGGGGATATCTTCCTGGCCCGGACTTGCTTGAATTTTTGCTAAACTCACCAACGAACATCGCTAAAATAGTATCGCAAATATTAGGCCAAAATAATTTTTTTTTCTAAAAGTTATTGAATTTACAATTTTGGCTCCTCACAATGTTTTTTAAACTGAAAGTCTCTACTGGCAACAATGAAAAAATTACGTCAGTGGAGTGCAGAGGTTCACTCTTTGAACTGTAGAATTTGTTCCCAACTGATTCAAAGCAGTTTTATGGTGTCAAATAAATGCTCTGAAAGCTCGCTTCCAGTACCCGCGCTCCAGCACGGAACTAATGATTGGCATATTCTATTTATTAAACTGCTTGCTCAACTGGCAAGCCTGCCCAGCCACTGACGTCATAGCACTGAAAGGTGCGAGTATATTTGAATGTTGGTTTTGCATCATTTTCATTTGCTGATTTCACAATAACTATTATGAATTTCAGCGATGCTAAATACCATGCCGGAAAGAGAGTAAAAAACAGGGAAGTCAGAAAATAAAGTTGGTTGAGGTAGCTCGAGAAAATCGCCGAGTACCCCTTTAAAGGGGCACTGACACATCAAAATCATATTTGTGTTTATTATCACGAAATCGATTGAAAACGATGCCGGGACATTACCCTTAAAATTCGAAACCTGGGAATTCAGTATTTGTGAAGTAAAAAACAATTTCCAAGTGCCAAATTCGAAGTTCCTGCGCGATCCGCGCCGGTGCGTTGATCGCCAAACATTGCAGAGTCCTGCTAGTCCACTTTCTTTTACAACTCCACGCTGTTGCCATTGCGACCCAAAGCGAGGAGGGAAAGAAGCGACGCTGGCAGACCGGTTTTGATAGCGGCGTCGCTCTGTCTCCGTCGGGAGGAATACAAATCCAGGAGGCGGCACCACAACAGACTCCGATTTTTAGTACTATTTCAAGAAGTAGGGCCGCAGTGCGTTCGCAATTGCGTTAAAAACATGTTTTACGATTGCCGTTATTAAATGTTATAGAAATGTCGCCTACAGAGCTTCTAAATTTCATGATTCTTGACATCACGAATCAAAAGAAGCGAGCGAGGCGAAAAGAGAAAGGGCGCAACGCCAAAAATAAAAAGGCGCGCACGTACGTTAATTTTTTTTTTTGATGCGTTTTTTTTGCGCGTTAACGACTACAATGTGCATCGTTTTAGACAATACAAAAATACGACCCTTGGGATGTCAATGCCCCTTTAAACAAGAACAGGAATGTTGAACATGCGGCGGTACTTAGTTTCATTTTAGAAAGCGCCATATCTGCAGCGACGTGGGATGACGGCAACACTCGACGTCACGTCGGCGCGATAACGGTGACTGGAAGCGCAGGGACCAATATGGTTTTCCCACGACTCTTGCTTTCAGGAGAGAGTGCTTCAGCTCCTAAATCTTTTACAACTCCGTGCTGCGAAAAAAAATGGTTTCGTTTCACAGCATGATGGCATGGCTGGTACTCGGCACGCTAGGGTTGGAGCGTCCGCATGCACTCGTGTCTATGGTTGAAAATATGTTTATAAAAAGGCGCGAGAGAGCGAGAGCGCTAAACAGCGGGAAAACCATGCAAGACCGGATGGACAATTGATGCAGGGTATCTTGTGTGGGACGGCCACTTGCGCCACTTAACACACGCACGCTCAATTCACGGTACTCAGTTTAGTTTCGGTCTTGAACGGTGCATCTCGAAACAACCCATTCTGATTTGAGCCCTTCGTTTGAACCCATTTGTGGAGAAGCAAGCCTTCACGTTTTAACCTTTCGCGTTTCTACCTTTCTTCATTTATACCCGTCTCCTTTCAACCAGTTCTCATTTCACCCTCTCGCAAAGCTTCCTTCGCGTTTTATTCTGTCACGTTTAGACCGTTTCTCATTTGGACCCGTCTCATTTGAACCTGTTCTCATTTGAACACCATATTTCAAAACCATTCCCCTAATGCTCATTGCGCTTTAACCTTTCTTTTTAGTTATGCCTTTCTCGGTTGAACCCGCTCTCATTTAAATCCTTATTGCTTAAATTGAACTCCGTCTCAAAACTCGTACGTCGCGTTTCAACCAGTCTCGCTTAAACGATGGGGAACGGTGGCCGAGTGGGTTAGCGCACACCAGCTCTGAGCACGTGGAGCGAAAGCTAGCGCTGCAGGAGCCAGGGATCCTGGGCTCAATCCCCATCCCTGCCGGTTTATGATCATGATGAGCATGTACCGGCATGCGGTCGTGGATCACTACTGTGTGATGCACGTTAAAGACCAGGCTAGCGGTTATACCGCACTGGCTAAATTGCTCATCTACAGCTGAGACACCAGATGCTCGCTGAGGCAGACTAACTTCCAGCTGCATAAACATACATGCAACAATTTTGTTTGCCTAAACATAAGGTTTGGCAATTCGCGTATCATCTCCTTTTAGAGTGCTCTTGGCATTTAAACTAGTCTTTCTTTCCTTCTGCATTAATAAATTAATAAAAATAATGGAGATGTTGGCACTGTTAATAACAGTGTCGGCTACTCCATAGCGATTATTTTATGAGAAACACACACTGATCTCTATGTCCATTTGCTGGATCACGTTTGACCAGCTCCGCCTATGGACGGAAATGCGGCCACGGTCGGCCATCTTTTTGGTAGAGTTATATTACCTCTAGCCATCATAGTAATATGGCGGACAGCGCAATAGCGGCAGGCTGCCATAACATAGCCGTGGATCTAGTAGACTGTACCGTCGGTGATATTTCATGCTTGATCGAAGTTGTTCGACAAAGCAGATTCTTAAGACCCAGCGTGAACGGTAGCCTCATCTTTGAGGACCCGGCAGAAGTTCTACAAAAGCAAAGCACCGGGGGCAAGCAGCGCAGCTTGTATTGAAAGCAGACTCCATACCGGTGTCTGCTTACGATGCGACTTTCGATGCGTGCTCTGCTGCGATTTCGCGAAACTTTCACCGGGTCCTCAACGGCTCGAGCCACTGATCTCAATGACAATTGCTGGATCGCGTTTGCCCGCTCCGCGAATGCGGTCACTGGCGGCCATCTTTTTGGTAGAGTTATATCACCTCTAGCCAAGATACAGCTGCTGAAGCCACCCTGGCAGCCAGAGCCGTATATGTAGAGTTTGGCCATTCGTTGGGAAGTATAGGAGACAAATGAGGAGGCGCCATTGGCCGAAAGCGGGCTGGGCGTGTTCCAGGGCGTCTTCAGAAATTCGAATGTGACCAACCAGAAGCCGGAAATAATACCCTGGCGGTGGTCGCGAGAAACAAACCTGATAACTGCATTGGAGTAACTCTTGATGACTGAAAATATGGTACACGTGATGTTTCATTCACGCTCATCGAAAATGATGGTGGAAGAGTGCGACTAGCGGAACGATCGACATAATCCGTACGCCAAGCGCCGAGGGCCGGGAATCTGCCGTCCGAGCGGTCACACTCTGTCCGAGCAAAACAGAGTTGAGCGGCGCATTCGTTTCTTACATCTTTCTGCATATCATGATCAAAACAACACGTGCACCCTATATTCAACCACAAAGAGTTACTACATTTCACTCTTACGCGCTTATTAAAACCATTTACGAACATAGACCTTCGATCAGAACTGTTTCTCGCTACCACCGCTAGGGCATTCTTTTCGGCTTCTGGTTGGTCAAGAGAGCACGCCAAGCCCTCTTTCCGAGTCTGCCGCACGCCCTGGCTCTGCCCGCGCCTCCCATTGACCAAACTCTGTACATATACGGCTCTGCTGGCAGCCACCATCATCCATCCATGGCAGACGGCGTTTTGGCAGTTTTGGTGGCAGGCTGCCATCAAAATAGCGTGGGTGATATTCCGTGATTGATTGAAATTGTTTGACAAAACATGTTTTTAAAGCCCGGCGTGAACGGTAGCCCGGTCTTTGAGGACCCGGTGAAAGTTTCACGAAATCGCGCAGCACCGGGGAAAAACAGCACAGCACGCATCGAAAGTCGCATCGAAAAAGCATCGAAAGCAGGCGCCGGTACGTAGTCTGCTTTCGATGCGAGCTGCGCTGCTTTCCCCGGTGCTGCGCTTTTGTAGAACTTTCGTCGGGTCCTCAAAGACGAGGCTACCGTTCACGCCGGGTTTCAAGAATCTGCTTCGTCGAACAACTTCTATCAAGCACAAAATATCACCCACGGTACAGTGTACTAGATCTACGGCTATTTTATGGCAGCCTGCCGCCATTGCGCTGTCCGCCATATTACTATGATGGCTAGAGATGATATAACTACCAAAAAGATGGCCGCCAGTGGCCGCATTCGTGGAGCGGGGAAACGCGATCCAGTAATTGTCATAGAGGTCAGTGGAAGAACATAACTAGATCTAAAACAAAGCAAGCACACAAGAAAAAGAAGTTCCGCCAGAGTCGCCATTGTACATCTTATTACAATTCAAACATGTTTGTTGATCCATTTTCGTGGCCTACCTGTGCCAGTGTGCACCGATGCGAACAGTTAATGTCATGTTCCACACCAAGGCAAACTGGCGATTGTTTACCGCCCACACCGGCAGTATCACAAAGCAACAGCCGTGGCAGGTTTCTCGCCCTATACTGTGCACCTCGTCGCTCACAGAGCTCCGCCGCCACCACTCAAGAGCACCCCCAGCAGGGAGCGGCCAACGATCCTGTGCCCACCACCGCATGGATCACTTTAACCCTTTTGCATAGCATCCATTGCATTCGAAAGATGTTCACAGAAATATTTTGTTTTCCATACCGTCAGGTTGCAAGCGATTCGCAAAGCATCATGCTATTCAAACCGTATGGCTAATCGTTAGGCTGCTAAACGGCTCTTCTCGAGACGCATAGTACAAAACATTTTTGGCCGCAGAATGAGTCATCGCACAGCAATGCAGC
>JAZHYW010017781.1:0-22571 GCA_037355805.1 Ixodes ricinus
TTCATGGCATTTGCATGAGAGCGCTAATATCCCAGGAGCGAATTCAACAGTGAACATGGCGTGGGCTCGTGCGTACTGGCTTTCAATAAGTTTTTATTAGATCTTCTGGTTTTATTCGATGTGGAGAATGAACTCGGTGAAGCGAGTATATGGCAAAATACCGACCGGTTTTTACTACATGACATGAATTTATTTGCAGTAACGGCTGAAATATCACTGATCGCTTGCGCCTCATTTCTATTGTTTTTATTGCTTCAGTTCATATCAGTTTTACCGACGAGGTTGTTACTATGTGAATTTTCTCCCGATGGCACGTGCGCTAGTTCTGCGGGCGGCTGAGCAGCCGACCGAATAGACCATTTGCTATATTACCCAAGCATCAAGGAGAATGCAGGGATTGGTGTTCTACGTGCCGCACGCGCACGCTTTCTCCGTATAAAAGATTTGAAGTAACTAACCAAAATAAAGCGTTGACGAACGCGCGTGCAAGATGCAATTTGTTTTAGGCATTTGCTTTAGAAAAGTTACCACTGTTAAAGCCAGCACGTGCGGCGCGTGGAACACCAATCCCTGCATTCCCCTTGATGATTGGGTAATATAGCAATAGGTCTATTTCGTCGCTTTCACTCAATGGAATTTAGCAGTACTATACTCCGTTTCAGCTTGGGTCCAGACGCAAGCGATGCTACAAGCGCGAGCTCCGGGCTTTCAGCGTTCCTGCCAAGCACGCGTGCTCGTGCAATGCAAGCACTGTTCAGGGCCACACGCTCGCGCTCGTAGCATCGGCTGCGTCTGGACCCAAGCTGAAACGAAGTATATACACGGTTGCAAGCAGGACATTGGGTGCTGACATATCTCCGCTCGTGCGAGCTAGCACGAGCAACTGCAAGCCTGCCAATATTACCTTAAAGGGGACATGAAACAAAAATATATTGACCTCATCTTACTTTTCTTATATTCAATAAAGCCCAAAGATGTTTTCTAAGTTTTGCGGCCAAATATTGTGTCTGGAATTTACGAACCGCGTTTAAAAATCATAAGTTTCGGCGATTCTGAATCGATCATACGACACGCTGTGGGAACCAGAGGCAACAAAACGTCATCATAAGTGATATATAAAGCGGAACAGATATTAAACTTTATTTATTGTTCGCATAACAAATTGAAAAAGATAAAAACAAATAATCATTTATTGACGCTCTTATATTATTTACACGATACAGCATCACGTGATTGCGATTGAGTTTCGGTTTCAACTTGAGAGGATAGATGCTTGGGCTTCTACTTATCACGTTCGGAAAGGTCAACCCGGACGTTGAAGAGAAAAATAAAGTAGTCGAATACACAAGAGCTGTAAGTTCAGCGCGTGTGCTTGTCTTCTTGAGTGTATGGTGTGAGTGTGGTTTTCCCTGCGCTGTCACCGTAAAATTCGGTTTCAAACTCATCCTAGTCGGCAGTTTGATACTTTAGACCCAGGTTACGAATTAAAAAAGACAGGACGCGGGATGGCCAAAAAAACACGATTTTCGTGTAAGGCTCGTCAAATTATGAGGCGCTGGAGAAATGCAGCCTTCTGCGTTAAGTCCTTATTTCGAACTGTTTTTGTTCGCCTTCCGCCCATTGAAAAGCATGCGGGAGGGGCCTTAGAACGCACCTGGTTTCGCTTCGGCGCGGCGTTCTTCCGCAAGATAAAGTTCGTCTGTGGTCCTCGCCGTCACCATGGCAACGAACGCCGAATGACTGGAAGCACGCACGGTACCGCCGCGTGAAGCCAGCAACAGCTGACACCATTTTACGGACGCCGTCTGCTGGCCAGAGCCGAACAGCGGTATGTCAGATCAGACCACCTCCGCCGGTGCTCGATCGCCCAAGGCGATCGAGCACCGGCGGAGGCGGTTGATCTGGCCTACCGCGTTCGGCTTTGGCTAGCAGACGGCGTTCGTAAAATGGCAAGGCGATCGAGCACCGGCGGAGGCGGTTGATCTGGCCTACCGCCTCCGGCTTTGGCTAGCATACGGCGTTCGTAAAATGGCAAGGCGATCGAGCACCGGCGGAGGAGATTGATCTGGCCTACCGCGTTCGGCTTTGGCTAGCAGACGGCGTTCGTAAAATGGCAAGGCGATCGAGCACCGGCGGAGGCGGTTGATCTGGCCTACCGCGTTCGGCTTTGGTTAGCAGACGGCGTTCGTAAAATGGCAAGGCGATCGAGCACCGGCGGAGGCGGTTGATCTGGCCTACCGCGTTCGGCTTTGGCTAGCAGACGGCGTTTGTAAAATGGCAAGGCGATCGAGCACCGGCGGAGGCGATTGATCTGGCCTACCGCGTTCGGCTTTGGCTAGCAGACGGCGTTCGGAAAATGGCAAGGCGATCGAGCACCGGCGGAGGTGGTTGATCTGGCTTACCGCGTTCGGCTTTGGCTAGCAGACGGCGTTCGTAAAATGGCAAGGCGATCGAGCACCGGCGGAAGCGGTTGATCTGGCCTACCGTGTTCGGCTTTGGCTAGCAGACGGCGTTCGTAAAATGGCAAGGCGATCGAGCACCGGCGGAGGCGGTTGATCTGGCCTACAGCGTCCGTCTTTGGTTAGCAGACGGCGTTCGTAAAATGGCAAGGCGATCGAGCACCGGCGGAGGCGGTTGATCTGGCCTACCGCGTTCGGCTTTGGTTAGCAGACGGCGTTCGTAAAATGGCAAGGCGATCGAGCATCGGCGGAGGCGGTTGATCTGGCCTACCGCGTTCGGCTTTGGCTAGCAGACGGCGTTCGTAAAATGGCAAGGCGATCGAGCACCGGCGGAGGCGGTTGATCTGGCCTACCGCGTTCGGCTTTGGCTAGCAGACGGCGTTCGTAAAATGGCAAGGCGATCGAGCACCGGCGGAGGCGGTTGATCTGGCCTACCGCGTTCGGCTTTGGCTAGCAGACGGCGTTCGTAAAATGGCAAGGCGATCGAGCACCGGCGGAGGCGGTTGATCTGGCCTACCGCGTTGGGCTTTGGTTAGCAGACGGCGTTCGTAAAATGGCAAGGCGATCGAGCACCGGCGGAGGCGGTTGATCTGGCCTACCGCGTACGGCTTTGGCTAGCAGCCGGCGTTCGTAAAATGGCAAGGCGATCGAGCACCGGCGGAGGCGGTTGATCTGGCCTACCGCGTTCTGCTTTGGCTAGCAGACGGCGTTCGTAAAATGGCAAGGCGATCGAGCACCGGCGGAGGCGGTTGATCTGGCCTACCGCGTTCGGCTTTGGTTAGCAGACGGCGTTCGTAAAATGGCAAGGCGATCGAGCATCGGCGGAGGCGGTTGATCTGGCCTACCGCGTTCGGCTTTGGCTAGCAGACGGCGTTCGTAAAATGGCAAGGCGATCGAGCACCGGCGGAGGCGGTTGATCTGGCCTACCGCGTTCGGCTTTGGCTAGCAGACGGCGTTCGTAAAATGGCAAGGCGATCGAGCACCGGCGGAGGCGGTTGATCTGGCCTACCGCGTTCGGCTTTGGCTAGCAGACGGCGTTCGTAAAATGGAAAGGCGATCGAGCATCGGCGGAGGCGGTTGATCTGGCCTACCGCGTTCGGCTTTGGCTAGCAGACGGCGTTCGTAAAATGGCAAGGCGATCGAGCACCGGCGGAGGCGGATGATCTGGCCTACCGCGTTCGGCTTTGGCTAGCAGACGGCGTTCGTAAAATGGCAAGGCGATCGAGCACCGGCGGAGGCGGTTGATCTGGCCTACTGCGTTCGGCTTTGGTCAGCAGACGGCGTTCGTAAAATGGCAAGGCGATCGAGCACCGGCGGAGGCGGATGATCTGGCCTACCGCGTTCGGCTTTGGCTAGCAGACGGCGTTCGTAAAATGGCAAAGCGATCGAGCACCGGCGGAGGCGGTTGATCTGGCCTACTGCGTTCGGCTTTGGCTAGCAGACGGCGTTCGTAAAATGGCAAGGCGATCGAGCACCGGCGGAGGCGGTTGGTCTGGCCTACCGCGTTCGGCTTTGGCTAGCAGACGGCGTTCGTAAAATGGAAAGGCGATCGAGCACTGGCGGAGGCGGTTGATCTGGCCTACCGCGTTCGGTTTTGGCTAGCAGACGGCGTTCGTAAAATGGCAAGGCGATCGAGCACTGGCGGAGGCGGTTGATCTGGCCTACCGCGTTCGGTTTTGGCTAGCAGACGGCGTTCGTAAAATGGCAAGGCGATCGAGCACCGGCGGAGGCGGTTGATCTGGCCTACCGCGTTCGGCTTTGGTCAGCAGACGGCGTTCGTAAAATGGCAAGGCGATCGAGCACCGGCGGAGGCGGATGATCTGGCCTACCGCGTTCGGCTTTGGCTAGCAGACGGCGTTCGTAAAATGGCAAAGCGATCGAGCACCGGCGGAGGCGGTTGATCTGGCCTACTGCGTTCGGCTTTGGCTAGCAGACGGCGTTCGTAAAATGGCAAGGCGATCGAGCACCGGCGGAGGCGGTTGGTCTGGCCTACCGCATTCGGCTTTGGCTAGCAGACGGCGTTCGTAAAATGGGAAGGCGATCGAGCACCGGTGGAGGCGGTTGATCTGGCCTACCGCATTCGGCTTTGGTTAGCAGACGGAGTTCGTAAAATGGCAAGGCGATCGAGCACCGGTGGAGGCGGTTGATCTGGCCTACCGCATTCGGCTTTGGTTAGCAGACGGCGTTCGTAAAATGGCAAGGCGATCGAGCACCGGCGGAGGCGGTTGATCTGGCCTACCGCGTTCGGTTTTGGCTAGCAGACGGCGTTCGTAAAATGGCAAGGCGATCGAGCACCGGCGGAGGCGGTTGACCTGGCCTACCGCGTTCGGCTTTGGCTAGCAGACGGCGTTCGTAAAATGGCAAGGCGATCGAGCACCGGCGGAAGCGGTTGATCTGGCCTACCGTGTTCGGCTTTGGCTAGCAGACGGCGTTCGTAAAATGGCAAGGCGATCGAGCACCGGCGTAGGCGGTTGATCTGGAGTACCGCGTTCGTCTTTGGTTAGCAGACGGCGTTCGTAAAATGGCAAGGCGATCGAGCACCGGCGGAGGCGGTTGATCTGGCCTACCGCGTTCGGCTTTGGTTAGCAGACGGCGTTCGTAAAATGGCAAGGCGATCGAGCACCGGCGGAGGCGGTTGATCTGGCCTACCGCGTTCGGCTTTGGCTAGCAGACGGCGTTCGTAAAATGGCAAGGCGATCGAGCACCGGCGGAGGCGGTTGATCTGGCCTACCGCGTTCGGCTTTGGCTAGCAGACGGCGTTCGTAAAATGGCAAGGCGATCGAGCACCGGCGGAGGCGGTTGATCTGGCCTACCGCGTTCGGCTTTGGTTAGCAGACGGCGTTCGTAAAATGGCAAGGCGATCGAGCACCGGCGGAGGCGGTTGATCTGGCCTACCGCGTACGGCTTTGGCTAGCAGACGGCGTTCGTAAAATGGCATGGCGATCGAGCACCGGCGGAGGCGGTTGATCTGGCCTACCGTGTTCTGCTTTGGCTAGCAGACGGCGTTCGTAAAATGGCAAGGCGATCGAGCACCGGCGGAGGCGGTTGATCTGGCCTACCGCGTTCGGCTTTGGCTAGGAGACGGCGTTCGTAAAATGGCAAGGCGATCGAGCACCGGCGGAGGCGGTTGATCTGGCCTACCGCGTTCGGCTTTGGCTAGCAGACGGCGTTCGTAAAATGGCAAGGCGATCGAGCACCGGCGGAGGCGGTTGATCTGGCCTACCGCGTTCGGCTTTGGCTAGCAGACGGCGTTCGTAAAATGGCAAGGCGATCGAGCACCGGCGGAGGCGTTGATCTGGCCTACCGCGTTCGGCTTTGGCCAGCAGACGGCGTTCGTAAAATGGCAAGGCGATCGAGCACCGGCGGAGGCGGTTGATCTGGCCTACCGCGTTCGGCTTTGGTTAGCAGACGGCGTTCGTAAAATGGCAAGGTGATCGAGCACCGGCGGAGGCGGTTGATCTGGCCTACCGCGTTCGGCTTTGGCTAGCAGACGGCGTTCGTAAAATGGCGTCAGCTGTTGCTGGCTTCACGCGGCGGTACCGTGCGTGCTTCCAGTCATTCGGCGTTCGTTGCCATGGTGACGGCGAGGAACGCAGACGAACTTTATCTTGCGGAAGAACGCCGCGGCGAAGCGATACCAGGTGCGTTCTAAAGCCCTTCCCGCATGCTTTTCAATGGGCGGAAGGCGAACAAAAAGAGTTCGAAATAAGGACTTAACGCAGAAGGCTGCATTTCTCCAGCGCCTCATAATTTGACGAGCCTTACACGAAAATCATGTTTTTTTGGCCATCCCGCGTCCTGTTTTTTTATCCGTAACATGGGTCTCAAGTATCAAACTGCCGCGGCCTCCTAAGGTTTCCCCTCATGACGTCATTACCTTGCGAACAACAAGTTCGATGGTGTTTGGAATGAGCATGGTGGACGCTTGAAATCATTGCGCTTTCAAACTAACACTGCGAACACCGTCAAAATTAAAGTTCTTACATTCCTCTTTTTTCCATCGATGAGAAATCCTTTGCTGAAATATCAGACGTCAGATCTCCTTCGTTGACTTGCCTGCGTGACGTCATTATGGAGCCGCTGTTGAGGTGATATCTGACGCTCTGTCTGTGGTCATTCAGTCCGGTCTACGTCGCCATCTTGCGCAGACAACAAAAATTCCCTATTGGTTACTTATGATGACGTGTTTGTAGAACTGAGAGGGAAGCTCCCGAGAAACCGAAGTTATCTTTTTTGCGCGAATAAATGAATCCGGACGATCAAATGAATGAACGTGGGTTATGCAATAAAGGACAAAGATTCCAAATACACATATAGCTCTGAATTTCGGGGAAACGTTTCACGGCCCCTTTAAAGGGATGGTGAACCGAAATTTGGATTTCAGAAAAACAATGCAGGAGATGTAGGCGGGACGCTACAATCCCTACAACACTACTCGTAAGGCGATATCTCGAATGGACGGCCGTATTTTGAGAAAGAGAGGTCGAGATTGAACAAGGCCGACGAGGCGCGTGACGTCAACGTACCTAGTTTCCTCCTCTCTTCGCTTCGCTCCCTCAAGGCGGCGAAGCAGAGAAGACGCGAGGCCGTTCCCTCTCCTTCTCGGAGAAACATGACGTCAACAAACCTGTCAATTGCGCCTCCTTTTCTTGAAAAATACGGTCATCCGTTTGAGATATCGCTGTGTGAGTGATGTTTTGGTGTTTGTGGCATCCCGTTGCACGCTTTTGCCGCGTGTTTTGTGGAATCCAGATTTCGGTTCAGCATCCCTTTAATGCGCCTGCGCGGCTTTCACGCATGGGGCACCAAAGACGACGCAACTTTCTGTGGTGATGCAGTCGAAGGTAGAGAACGTGCGCTGCCGTACCTTCAGCGCCGATAAGTACTAGTGCACGCGGCTCCTCGAGGAGCGCACGTGTACAACTCCATGAAATGAAAAAAAAAGGAAAAAATATCGACAATTTTTTTATTTACCTCTACGGCAACACACAAAGTTAACGGCATACAGTAATTTAAGAAAAATAAAAACGGCAAGTTATAAAACGCGAATACCACTGTGCGGCGTATACGCGGACACCAATCTACTATTTGTGCGCCTTATACGCAGACATCCATCTACGGACAACCCACCTACGATTTCTTGTGATTATTATTAGCTGTGTATACATAGCGGAAGAAAGAAATCACTTATGAAGTATAACCGATTTCCGTTTGTGGCTGCTACGTATTTACTGAAGACGGGTTAGGATCGAACATCAATATCTAGCGCGAGCGCTTGTTCTGCAAAAGCAGTTTGAAAGCCGCAATCTCGCGCCCGTAGCCTTCGCTCCAGTGAGCTTGCTGGTGAAGGGAGTTTTGCTATGACAGAACAAAATCAAATACGCGGGCTAGCTCAGACACCACACTTGTGTTGGATCAGAGTGACTGGATAGACAGCAACAAGAGTCACCGGGACAAGTCTTCGCAGTACGCAGAACCCGGTGTCACTAAACTACCTAAACGTAGCGGCGTACACGTTGTCGCAACCAGACCTATTTATCCCAAACCAAGGGTGCCATGCAAATTCATGGCAACGTCGCAACAAAGGAAATGTCTCCAAAACGTGGGAAGACGTATCGATGAAACAAACGCATTTGCTCGTAATTTATTCTCCCGTCCTCCACAACTGCCTGAATGCCGCGATACGGCAACCAGCATGGCACCTTGGCTTTAGCCGCTTAAGCCCATCAGAAACATGCTGACTCCTATGGCCAACAATCCTTAGGCCTAACAAATCTTCCAAATCCCAGGGCCAGGGATTTTGACGACGTGTCGGGGAAAAACATGCATTAGATTATTTGTTAACCTGCGTAAATTCTTTTTCGGGAATATCCAGCCTAATGATTTCGTTCAAAACGAACAGAAGGAAAGATCAAACTCCAGACCACAAGGACAAAAGTCGTAAACGTAAGCGAGGTGTTCATTAGCCATGATCTGGTTTACTTTTCACTTAAATTTTCACAAATAATTTTAACACGTCTTAAACAGGCTACCAGTAAGTTAAGAAATTTCCTCGGCGGAATCTAGAAAATCTTGAAAAAAATGTTATATTGGATTGCAATCAGAAAAAAAGAAAAAGAAGCGAGCATCTTGGCAACACTGGTCACCAGCCGTTAGCATCCATCCACCGATCCAATCCAAATCCGAATCGGAATGTCAAGATGGCGACTGTTGTTCTGCGAGATGAGTCGGTACGTTCACTTTCACTTCCATGGTAAACTTTCGAGCATTTCCAGGCAATCTCTATATTAGTACAGTAAGAAGCATTTAAGGATGCAGAAATAGCAATCGCTTTCTTCAAAGAACTCTTGCTCGAAACGTCTTCTCGTTCGTTTCTTTCTCTGCACACCTGGCACGATTTGTAGCTGTAGCTGAAATCGTGCCTGCGGAGGTATGCTTTTATGAAATCTGTAGTCGTATCCCACAACGAAACAAACGTTTGCGTTGTCGAGACGGCTTGTTGGGGCAGCGCGCGTTCGTGCTGTCCGCGTAACACCACAAAAGGTGTGCGCTTGTTGCTTTGAAAACGCTCTCTGACGTCGGCATTCGAGAACATCGTCAGTAAGTGAAGTTCGTTTTGCAAGGAACATGTGACTCAGCCTTGTCAAAGAGCCCTGCTTTGATCAAATGTTTTACTTCCCGCATGTCCGGAAAGCGTCAGCGTCGCCTCCGGGGAAGCTGCCGGCAATCTATTGAGGAGCGAGAGCGGAACGACGGATATCGTTGAAGATAAGAGGCTGCATATTACCCTGCATCTAATTTTATCTTCTTTTCTGTTTCTTCACTGCGATTCCCAGTCACGAGGATTTTAAGGAAATACAAAGAGCAAAACAAAACTGCATTTGTCCACATTCGTTTATTTTCTGGATTCTCAAACTAAGCAAGTGATGAAGCCTAGATTCCAACATGGCCTCTTACGGGCGTGCCTGTCCTACTGCCTGCAACTAATCTGTTTCTTCCAGGAAGGGTAGCTAGCCATCACCGAGGTGCTTTGTTGCTGTGTTTTGGTTGTGTGCCTTCCTTATATCCCTGTGGAAGCTGCTGCGCTTGAAAGTGCTCCTCCGGTGTGCTTGTGCTGGGGTATGCACTACCGTTGCAAGGAGAGTTAGAATGTTGTTGGAGGTCTGCGTGGGAGTCGTGACATGTCCAAGACAGTGAGCTGTGGCTGCGAGTCAACGGACATCCACGACCACCTGATCTCCAATCTTTATGACCAGTTTCGTTACATGTGAGTCATCAAAGGTATACAGATCTTTGAGTGCGTACAATTAGCTACCACTGAAAGCCGTGAGCACGAAAAGGATGATCGTCATCTCGTAGAGGAGCCAGGCTTTTGTTGCTTGCGAAATCCAGCTCAGACTGGTGTGTTGGTTTACTAGCGCAAAAAAGCTGTCATATTGGTTTCATGGATGTTTAGGCACGGTAAAGATAACCTGCCTGCGGTGAGTTGTACAAGCACTAAGAAGAGCCATTCGATTTCTCTAACGAGCGGTGCTCTGTAGTGATGAAAACAATCCAATCAGTCGTGTGTGCAGCACGAAATTGTGTACATGATGACATGCCACCAAAACCGGATTGACTGGCCGTGATCTTGTAAATATCAAGCCTATCTCACCTGCGGGATGACGGCCATTCTGCTCTCAGTGACGGCTCCTGGATCCACTGTCATGCGAGGCAGTTGGGCATATCTAAACGTTTGTATCCTTTCGATTGTTTGTGCGTAACAAAACTGGTCTTAAAAGGGGCCATGAAACGACTTTCGGACTTCGGTCAAATAACTACGGCAGTTGTCCTGCTCCTCAGCTGTACACCGCCTTCGGGGTCGCTCGCTTTATGACGTGCCATGAGGGCACATTGGGGAAACCGGGGAAAACAGGCTTAGGCGTCGAAGGTCAGGCTCGTCAGTTGCCGGCCAACAGCAGAGTGGGAAGCAGGGAGGGAACACTTTCATTGACTTCGGGTAGATGGCACCACTCGATACTTAATATAATACAGCTGCTGTGGCCTGCTTGTAACATGCTTGTTTACATCTCCGAAGACTTCCGTAATAAGCGCTCGGCGGGTAGCGAACCGGTTCACTCGAAGTCGTGGTGATGTTGCCGGGCGGTGAGCGAGCACTCTGTGTGGCGTATGAAATGTTGCCCGTGCGTGCAGACACAAAAATAATGCGATATTCACAATGCAACGGTTGTGAAGCTCGTGAACACATCCTTTCGGAGGTTCATACACCAGTCCTGTGTCACTGTAGGCAAGCAGGCGCACCTCCAGCACATGCTCGTCACCTTCTGTTGTGCTTGGGCTGCACATGCTCTAGGCCCGATCATGCTCTAAGCTCACGAGATTCCAAAGCATTGTTGAAGGTAGAAAGCTTGCGCCGTATATGGGACAACTGCAAGACCATGCTGCCGTTCGGATGCTATTAGTAACTATAGCGAACACAGCAAGCTACTATGGCCCATGTGTCTGCTACAGCAATAAATATGTGGCTTAGGAGTGCTGTCACTTGCATCACTTTGGTTATCTAATTATATCATTGTCTAGCATCGGTTGTATCAGCTGTGCAAAGTTGGTCGTGGGAGCTGTTGGTGCAACTTGTACCATTTGAAGTCAATGCAAGCAGCTATCACTCTTGTTATTGTTGCGACACCTGACAGTGGCTGTACAGTCGGCACGGAATGAAACGCGAACAGTGGGTGCATGGTTTTCGCTAGATGCTGCACCACCTGAACCAAATGGGAGCTGCAAGAAGGTGGCTCCTCCTTCGATGTGTTAGACTCTTGCTCAGTGCATCCAAACCTTCGGTGTTGCGTCTCTAGGTGACTCAGCGTGGGTCGAAAACCATGCGCTCCTTGTTCGCGTTTCATTCCGTGCCGACTGTACATGATTTTCAACTTGGGGATTTCAGGGCGGCGTCATGTCCGATTGCAGCGCCGTCTATGTGCATCTGGGCAATTTCACGGAATTCGGCAGGGCGAACGACAGAGAGGGCACGAGCCAAATGTAGGCGTCTCACCATTTTCACCTGTACCTCGTGGTGGGCTGCACTAAACATCTAGCGGCCCCCTTCCTACTGCCGCTGTGATGTGGTTCGTTTACGCAGCACCTTAATGGCTATTTCAGGTTTGGTATGTTGTCCGCTGCTCTTTTCATTCGTTAATCACCTAGCATAGGTACTCCATTACGTCGAGAGAAATTTCTCCCGTTGGCAGCACTGCCTCCGGCCACTATGTCTATTGCACGGGAGGCTAATATGGTTCCACTTTTAATTGTGCTCAGCACAGCCATAATGTCGACTGTACTCCGTCCCACAGGTTGTGTGCAGCAAAGACGAAGGCAAGGGCAGGAGCGCATAGGACTGCAGTGAGCTTTGTTTACATGAGCGCTTGCGCAAGAATGGCACATTTAAAAGCAACGTGCCCGTGTCTTTGCCCCTGCTGCAGACAACTTGTGGGATGGAGTATGGGCAATTACATCACCTGATAAACGCCAATCGAGGGCAGCACCGCCCTGTGGAAGTACGGCGCGTCCACCTGAACGCAGCTGCGAAGCCTTGGCTGTCATGGGCGGTCCTGGGGCGTCTTGGAGGGCCAAGTAGTGACGTGCTGGCGTCGCCAAGTGGCAAAGCCGATAATCGCGCCAGTCTACAAGTGGCCTTGCCTGTGCTCTGTGGGATACGAAGCAAGTGACGTAACAAATGAACCCCTTTCAGACTGCAACTTGTCGAGCGCCTGCCAGGGTGGGTCGTTTGGAACAAAGAATGTGGCCATCCACTCGAATTACAAACGTGCGATTGTTATTTACGGTATAATTGATCACATCCAACTCATTTCTGAACGTACCAAGCGTTCTGTCCCGTGTGCCACGTCTAAACGGCAGGTATGTGACAGATCCCCCCCCCTTCCCTCTATACACGAACTCAACTCTGTTACGTCACGGCACGGCGGTGGCGCGTCGGGCGCTCTTCCGGTCTGGGGCTGTGGGCGGAAGTACCCAATGTGAGACGTGTATTCCTGCGTTGTTTTGAAAGGAACCAGACAAAAACCTGCCTTCTTGTCAGAACGCTGCGACTGGGGCTGTACCAAAAGAGTCGAGAAACGTTTGAAGGTCAGTTCTCATGTGCTCGGTTCGTCCGAGAACGTAAATATGTGCCGTTAAGAGTGAAAACCAGATGCCGCCGGACCACGATTGCTTGGGCGGGAAGCACTAGGGGTTGAATTCACGGATGCTTGTGGTCATCAGATTTATTTGATGAACACGAACGCCAGAAAACCGTCAAGTTGTACGGACCACCTACGGACTACGTTCAGTGCGTCTTCAAGTAAACGGCCGCCTGATCGTTCGAACTGTCGTCTGCTCTTTCAAACGTTTCTGCCTGTCGTCTGCTCTTTTAGACGACACCGGCCCGTAGACCAAATGCTGGCCCGGTACGTGCGATAGGACGTAAGTGCAGGCCTCAAAAGACTTAAGTTTGAAGGTTGGTAAGCAGGCTCGATGTAAACAGTAGGTACAAGGAGATGTTGATCATTGTTACCAGTGGGCATCACCGACTTGTTATGCCTGATTCACTTGGTCCGATTCTGCTTGCGATTTTCAGTATCTACGTCGACCATTTCAGCCATGGGTCATGCTTTTGCAGCCCGAGCGACGTTGCAACTGAAAATTGCGAGCAAAATCTTATCATACGAATCAGGCTTTAGCATACATTCTGCGGCGTCCGCGCGGAATGAATTGTTGCATGTCGCATTATTCACGCAAAGTTTTGCGGTGTAACGAGCCTCGGTAATTTCGCTGAGGCCGCTCAAGTAGTCGGACATTACCAGGAAGACGTAGAACCAACAATTCGAATGCGAAAAAGGGCAGGGGGACTCACACCGACGCCGACAACATCGCATTTCAATGGTTTGTTTATGGGCAACGGCAAGCTTCTTGCCCACACTCCATCGCACATGCGCGGCGCCGGTGGCGTCCGGTAGTAGCGCTCCGGTTTGTTTGTAAACATGAGTTGGTGTATAACACTGCCACAAATATCAACAATAATGTAAGCACCCTTGGTTTTTTTTTTCTCGAATGCTTAGCAAGCACTGGGTTTCAGGCGGATTTGTTTTTCGTTGACGAAATGCCTCGAATATGCATAATCATTGCTTGTTGGCAAGTGCTTTATTATTTTTTTTTTAAGACTCCGTTGTTAGGGGGTTCAATGAGTTCCGATCCAAATTGGTGTAAAGTTTTTTTTGTTTTGTTGCCAGAGCAGATTGACCATGCACATTGTTTATGTGCTTGTTTCCAGTTTTCTGTATCCTTTGCACAGGAGATGGTTGTGCAATTGTGCCCTGTTAATCTCTTCATCAAGTATGGCATTGCATGCTAACTCCCACTTCTAAATTTGCACCTGAAATAGCCGAAATGTGAGATCTGGAACCATGTTGCATGCTAACGGATCATTTGTACAGCTCGTTTCTTGAAGCAGACGACGCACCGAGGAAAAGTCCCGTCTGAGTGCTCTGGTTCAAGGGTGCGTCTCCTCTCCGAGTGGAATGATCTGTACTGTGTTTCTCCATAACTTGGCAAAAGGCAACGGCTACAGCATTTCCTCGCCATCACGGCAGACTGTTCCATCTGCGCCAAAAAGTACTGCTCATGTGGCTTTGTTTTGAAAAGCTATTAATCTAAATTTTTTCGAACTATTATTAAAAGCAAAGCAATAACTTTTACAATGTTTTGGGTCATATCGGCATTCGCTGCCCTGCTCTTCCATCCGCCAAGGCAACTCTGGCAAAGGAGGCTGCTGTGGTGTATTTGCTGCCACAGTGTGAATGTGCATGCTTTCGTTCTTGCCTCTTGCCCGTTAGTGTATCGCAAGCTTTCTCAAACAGTTCAATGCATTACTGTACAAGGTCATAGGCACGTTCCCTTTTGTACGTGTTTCAGTTAAAAAAAAAAAGAAGTCGCATTGTGTTGAGTATGTTTAGACAGCGAAAGGTCGGCCTGCCTCAAATGGCGCCAAGCTTGCCGCTGTAGATGAGAAATTTAGCCAGCGCAGTATGACCGAAAGCCTGGGATCTTTAACGTGCATCATGTCGTAGTGATTACACAAACGCATACTGGTATGATCCTCGTCCAGATCGAAATGAGCAAGGGCTGGGATCGAGCCCAGGATCCCTGGGTTCTGCAGCGCGAGCTTCCGCTCCACATGCCCCGAGCTGAGACGTGCTAGCCCACTCGGCCACCGTTCCCCCATGTGTTTTGGTTCCGTTCAGCACTATTGCGAATTTGAAATCATTTCCCAGTAGTTGAAGCAGGGGCAATTGTAACTTCTATGGTACAAACCAACATTCCTACTACAGTTTGCAAGCCGACTGAAAGTATGAATGCATTTTTAAAACCATCTAATGTCCTTAGGCAAACATGGGGTACGTTCTTCCCAAGTGTGTTAATTTCACAGCAGACTCCTCCGGCCTGCACAGAGGCCGCAGTTTCTACAGTTTTCGAAATTAGTGCGAAACAGAGTGTAGTGGATTGCGTGCAGGCCTACCCTCTGGCAAGCTTGAAGAGCTGCGATGTTTTCAAGTGGCTGTAGGCAGGCACGTAGCCAAGATTTTGTTTCGGGGGAGGCCCGCCCATGACAAAATATTGTATGAGGGGGGAAGAGAGGAGGCCCCAGCAAAATGGAAGATTTCGGGGGGGGGGGGGGGGGCCTCATGGGCCACTCCCTTGGCTACGTGCCTGGCTGTAGGTAAATCTTGTATATGGAGAGGTTTGCATGTTTCCCATCACACACAAAAGTAGTTCTTTTTTTTTTTTACTCGACTGCCAAATTAGCAGGAACAAAGAAAATTAGACATTATTTGTTAAGAAAAAGGAAGGTCGGTCTGGCAGTGCATGGCGACACTTTGTCACGCTCTATGTGAGAAATTTGACTAGTGCGGTACAACCGATAGCCCAAAGTCTTTAAGATGAATCATATAGTAGTAATACACGGCCATGCGTAGGTACAGTGCTCATCCAGGTCAAAACGGGCAGGGGCGAGCAGTGCAAGTTTTCGCTCCACACACTGCGAGCTGCAGTGTGTTAACACATCCTGCCACCAAGCCCCCTCCAAATCAGCACGTCCTGTTGAAACAGCGTGAAATTATTACTATTGCTGTTGATGGGGGCACGCACACGTAGGGAAGGAAAATAACAGCCAGGAATTCTGGTAAGGGGAGGACGCCATACATCGTGGAACACAGGAACAGGCTTGGCATGAATCCTTTTTGCTTCAGGATCACCATCACTACTCCAAGCTCACCACAGACTTTGCATTCATGAGAGCTTTCTCCAGCAACTGTTTCTTTTTATGAGACACTGCAACGCTCGCAGTGGCAGCTACTCTACGACACCTACTCGCTGGTCCACAGCTGCCCGGCCCGGTATGTGGAGAGTCACGAGAACCTGTGGCATGCACCTATTCTGACTCTTCCTTGACAGTTTCTTTAGCTTAGTTATTTTGCATGGCACCAAGGTTTAAGATTCTCTAGAACTTCAGGGTCATGTGGTAACTGCGTTTTCCAAAGTGTTTCCGACATTAAACAGCAAGCACCCTGGTTGTGCTTCTCACTATGCCACAGTCACCTGTGTGGTGCATGAAGCAGTGGTTTGAACCATTGAAGGGTGCGCTGGTGTCTCTTAAGCTGTCCCGGGCACTCACCGGTAAATAATATTTGTGCTGGTGATCCAATATTCAACGACAAACATTGCAGCAAGAAGTTACCTTTCAATGTGCACACACATCACTGTTGTACAGCCTAAAATATTTCAACGGTGAAGAATAGGAGAGTGACTTGCTTCAGGGTACTGGAACACGTTATTGTGTGGGCCTTTCTTTCTTTTATGGGGGGGGGGGAAGGGAAGGGTAGGGAAGAGCAGAAGAGTAGCAAAACCAGGCAGGAATACAAATTGAAAAAAATCCACTGCGGAAGAAAAATAAAAGCAGTGTGAAGAGTTGCGTTGCTTACACGTCAATATTTTAACTACACTCGTGGCAAAAACGCAGGCTAGCCGGAGAACGACTCATGATTAATCCGAGACGGGGACAAAAATAATAAAACGAAGAGACGCGCGTGTGGTTGCCCTGCACTTTTATTTTTCCCCCCTTTGTTTTGTTACTGCGCAAAGTCGACATAGTACGAGAAAACACGCAGAAGTAGGAGTGCAAAGAGGCTCCTGGGCGGGCTTTGCCGTCTCGCGCGGTTCTGAGGGGCCGAGGCCTTCGGTTACGTTTTCGGGTGCGTGGTTCACGGGGAAGTCGGTGCAACGGACTCGACGCGTATTGAAAAGAAGACGATTTATCGAGATTACGCAAAGCTCGAGAAACACCCCTTGCTTCACAAAATAAGTACGCTCGTAGAAAAGCGAAGCAAACGAACCGCATTTTGCAGATTGAAGACAAATGGACGAGTCGTCACGAAAACCACTCGGCATCAGCGGTTAATTTCGCGGCCGCTCGCTGCTCGAAGTAGCAAAGTGTTTCTACCGATCCAAGACAAGCCAAATTTCACGGAGTCGTTATGACGCGATCATAGCTCACGGTAGCATCAGCGGTTAATTTAGCGGCCGCACGCTGCTCGAAGTAGCAAAGTGTTTTTGCCGATCCAAAACAAGACAAGCCGCATTTCGAGCGCGCCATGTGGCTACCCGGCTTTCTTGAAGCCCCCGCGGCAACCCGTCACTCAGTCTATCCACGCATGCACTTCCCTTTCTCTCTAATATAATCGGAGAGCGTCTAACAAAGCTCCGCGTCGAACGTCCTATCAGAGCGCGTCGACTGCCTCGGGTTTATGCAAAGAAGTGGTCCGAGCATAATCCATGCTTATCCCTTTCCAGGGGCGGCAGTCCAGGGAAATAATCCCTCTAATCCCTTTTGAGGAGAGGCCCCTTTTTCGGGTTCCACCCAGGCCAGAAACATACAGCTACCAGAAACTCAGCCGCCAATTTATCTTACTACGTATTTTATGTCAAGAGTAAACTAAAGGTGACGACACATCATATAATAAAATCCCCGTATTTTTCAGACACAAGTCCTCAGACTAAACGCGTTGAAATGTTAAAATTTTGCACGATGTGGACTGGCACAGGTGTGGACTATACAGAGGCCGTCCTGTCATGATTGTTCCTTACTCTTGTCAAGTTTCTTTGCCGCTGTTTCTTCCCAAGATGTTCACCTGAAACCAACTAGCCCAACACGTCACATTGTTGAATTTTTTACTATACAGGGATTTGTTTTGTTTTCTTCTAGATCGTTTACGGTGACACGATGTGAATGATTTTATGAAAAACGGAATATGTTGATGTTGATTTACGTATGGTACAAGGTTCTTTGCGAGCTAATGGATCAGATATTTGTTCAGGTGGGCTGTGTGTGGTAATCTTTACATCCGAACTAGGTATGGCCTGCGGACTAAAGAACGGGTGCGGACAATCTAAGAAAATAATTTATGTGTGACGCATATTTGCTCCTGCGGACTTCTTACCGGGTGCGGACTGTAGTCCCAAAAACATATATTCGCAACATCTTTGAAAGAAGCAAGGATAGTTAAATACGTTCATTGTAGGACTACCATTTCATTTACAGGGTTACGTTGTGTCATGTTCGTTCAACACAACATTTATTTCATGATAGTTTACATATAACCAGCGGGCCGCCTTGGCCCGCAACACAACTGACTCGAACCCCATGGCCACCGCCTTTATTACCATGGCCGCTAACGCCGCCAAGCGCCCGCCGCACCCGCGGTGGCGCTACCAGTCAGACTATAACATTCCTTACCCTCAAGAAAAGCAATACCCGGAAACACGGCAAAGTTCAACGCGAGCTACGGTGAATAACGCGACACGGGTCTTCTGTCCCGGGTTGACCGTCTGAGCACTGGGGTAGATGGCCTAGTCACAACGTCTTGCAGAGCCTCCGGGGGTGGTGCACTGGTCACAACCTCGGGCGGCCAACTGGTCTCGCTCACGACAGTCCCTCGTTCAGCTGGGGATGGCTCATGTGGCGCCGCAACCATTTCGTTTTCATTTGTGCTGGTGGTCGTGTCAGGTGCCGCTCTGTGTCGCAGATGGTCCCTATGGCGGTTCCAAACAGTGCCATCAGGCAGCGTTACCTCTGCTGATGATGCACTAGTGGCTTCACCCACCACTCCAGGCACCCATGGTGTTCCAGGCCTGAAGTTACGAGCCCACACTCTGGCTCCAGAGGATGGCAGGGGGTCCTTGCGAGCCCCCTGGTCGTAACGCTGCTTCTGCTGCAGTTTCTGAAAACCGACCCGTGTCCGGAGGTCAGGATGCAGAAGGTCCAGAGCCGTCCGCAGGCGACGCCCCATCAGCAACTCTGCAGGTGTCCGTCCCGTGAGATAGTGCGGAGAGGTCCGGTAGTTCAGCAACACCCTGGCGATCTTGGTCTCGAACAGGCCTGGCTCAGCCTTCTTGAGCTTGTTTTTTATGGTCTGCACCACTCTTTCTGCAGCACCGTTCGACGCTGGATGGTAAGGAGGAATGAACACAGCCCTGACGCCGTTGCGCTCCAAGAAGGTCCTGTACTCCGAGCTGACGAACGCTGGCCCATTGTCACTAACCACCACGTCCGGTAGTCCATGGGCTGCAAAAATAGTACGCAGACACTTCACAGTGGCTTCAGCCGATGGAGACGGCACCCTCACCACCTCCACCCATTTCGAGTAGGCATCCACCAGCACTAAAAAGTACACTCCCTGGAACGGCCCTCCAAAATCCACATGCAATCTCGACCATGGTCGCTCCGGAAATGGCCAGGGCATGAGCAGCACAGACCTCGGAGCTCGTTGATATGCCTGGCGCGTACGGCAAGTGTTCACTTTCTGTGCAATGTCGTCATTCATCCGTGGCCACCAGACGTGGCTCCTGGCCACCATCTTCATTTTTTCTATTCCAGGATGCGTCTCATGCAGGAGGTCCAACACGCCCACCCGAAGAGATGCCGGCACCACAACCCGGCTCCCCCAGAGCACGCAGCCATCTTGAACGCTGCATTCCTCCCGTCTTGCCGCAAATGGCCGCCACTCCTCTGCAGCCGGCAGGTGTTGCTCTGTCGTCAAACTCTCTCGCAGGACCGCCAGGACAGGATCTCGGCTTGTAGCCCTCGCCATCGCCGCTGCAGACATCAAGTCGGGATAAACCTTCTCCAAGAGAAAAACGTCGCCCACCACCTGATCTTCCATGGAAGTCGCTGCCAATGGAAGGCGGCTCAATGCGTCTGCGTTCCCCAAGTTGCATCCTGGACTATACTTCAGCCTGTAGTCGTAACAGCTGAGTTTCAGAGCCCATCGCATTACACGTGGCGAGCACTGCTGAGGAATGCCCCGGTCGTGACCCAGGAGACCGAGTAGCGGCTTGTGATCCGAAAAGATCTCGAACTGCCGTCCCCACACAAATTGGTTAAACTTGGATACTCCGAAAACAATAGCAAGGGCCTCTTTGTCGAGCTGACTGTAATTCTTCTCGGCCACCGTCAACCGCCTCGAGACGAAAGCAATCGGCTTTTCTTCTCCCGTTGGTAGCCTATGTGACAACACCGCTCCTACCCCATACGGGGATGCATCACAGCACAGAACCAGTGGCCGGCCCGGGTCATAGTATTCCAGCACAGATGCTGATACCAGTAACTGCTTACTTGTCTCAAATGCTTGACGTTGCTCTTGGCCCCAACGCCATGCCTCTCCCTTCTTGAGCAGCACGTGGAGTGGTTGGAGCACCGATGACAAGTTTGGCAGGAATCGCCGGTAGAAGTTCAGCAAGCCCATGTAGCTCTGCAACTCCTTCACGCCCGTTGGCTCAGGAGCCCCGACGACAGCTTCAACCTTCCCAGGTGCTGGATGAAGACCTGATGCATCAATGACATGGCCCAAATACTCGACACTGCCTGCGAGAAAAGTGCATTTTTTGAGTTTCAACTTTAACCCAGCACTGTGTAGCCTCTCCAGCACTGTCTCCAGGTTTCTGTAGTGTTCCCTGTCGTTCTTGCCAGTCACTAGAATATCATCAAAATATACCACTGTCCCTTGGCAGTCTTGTAGCAGACTGTCCATCACTCTTTGAAAAATTGCAGGTGCCGACGACACCCCAAACGGCAACCGGGTGTACTGAAACAACCCTTTTTGCGTGTTAATCGTCACATATGCCCGCGAGGTGGTGTCCAACTCAACCTGCTGATAAGCGTCTCTGAAATCCAGCTTCGAAAACTTCATGCCCCCCGACAGCTTAGCCCACAACTCATCAACCCTCGGAACAGGGTATGTCTCGGTTTCTGTGGCCTGGTTAACTGTGACTTTGAAGTCTCCACACACTCTTACCCGGCCGTCCTTTTTAAGTACGGGTACAATGGGTGCAGCCCACTCGGAAACCCGAACGGGCACCAGTACGCCTTCTCTCTGTAGCCGCTGAAGTTCCTGTGCCACCAGGTCTTGTAGTGCAAAAGGCACTGGACGCGGCTTGAAGAATCTCGCCTTCACTCCCTCTGGAACACATATCTTTGCTGTCACTCCCTGTAGCTTGCCCAGACCCGCCGAAAACAGAGCTGGGAACCTGCTCACGAGTTCGTCCACGCCGCCCACTTGGTTGACGTTCAGCAACTCCGCCAGTGGCATGCCAAATGCTTTGGGCCAATTTCGCTCTAGCAGGGCTTGAGCGTCCCCTTGAACCACAAAAAGTGGCAGCCGTGCGTGCCTTCCGCTGAATTCCGCATCTACCACCGCCTTTCCAACGACCGCGGTGGTATGTCCAAAATAGCTTCTCAAACGGACATCAGACGCCTCTACGGTGACATCAGGAAAACGCCTCTTGAACTCAGATGCCCCCATCACTGAAACCACGGCTCCCGTGTCCAGTTCCATTCTGACCGATTTGCCTTGAACGTTGACCTCGGCATAGATGGGTGGTACCCGCTGTTCCACAGACCGGATGACCCCGACGCTGGACAATGGAAATGCCTCAGGAAGAAGCGACCACAAGTTCTCGACCTCCGCAGTGTCCGAGTCACCGTCGCTAGAAGCTACGTTCACTGCGCGTACCTTGCTGGAGTTCCGCCGCCCTTCCCCAAACCGTTCCCCGGCGATATCTTCAACGCGGCGTTCCTTGCCCTTCGGTCGAGCCCCCGTTGGGTGGGTGCACACTCGTGCTAAATGACCGCGTTCTTGACACTTGAAACACCGTAGGTCTCGGGCCCTGCACGTAGCGCCACTGTGTCGTCCTCCGCAGCGACGACAGCGGGAAACTGCCTCCCTGGGCCCCGTGACCCGGTTCACCTCTGAGCCTCCAGAGCGCTGCGTTAGCTGTTTAGCCCCTTTGTCGCTGCCTCCATGCTGGTCACGATCTTTACTGCTTTATCCAGTGTTAGTTCAGGCTCTTCTAGCAAGCGCTTCCTCAGTGCGTCGTCGCCGATGCCGTGGACCATCCTGCCCCGCAAGTTATTGTCCAGCTCACCACCAAAATCGCAGGGCGCCGCCAACTGACGCAGTCCTGCCAAAAGTCCTTGACTGGCTCACCTTCCTGCCGTCCTCTGGAGTAGAACAGGTAGCGCTGAACAATAACCGATGGTCTCGGCGCTTAGTGGTCGGTCAGCACCGCCAAACATTCGCCGAGAGGAACTTCGCTAGGCTTCCGTGGGGCCAGTAGCCTCCGCAGCAGTGAGTACGTTACTCGTCCACAGTTACTCAAGAAGACCGCTCGCCGTCTTGCTTCTTCGACTTTGTTTGCAATAAAGTACTGCTCCAGGATCTCAACGTATTCGTTCCAGTCCTCCCCGCCGTCCCCGGCGAACGGCTCCAACTTCGGCATCTTGGGGGCGGTGCATGGCGGTTGCTCGCGAACCAGGAAAAAAAATAAAAAAATACACGAACTGGCTTAACTCATTTTAGTGTGTTCTCGTCCTCGTCGCCAATTGTCATGTTCGTTCAACACAACATTTATTTCATGATAGTTTACATATAACCAGTGGGCCGCCTTGGCCCGCAACACAACTGACTCGAACCCCATGGCCACCGCCTTTATTACCTTGGCCGCTAA
>JAZHYW010017782.1:0-15551 GCA_037355805.1 Ixodes ricinus
CGCCCAGTTTCGGGTAATCCCTCTACCGAATGGATGGATGAATGCTAATGGTTAGGTATTTATACCGGTCGGTAGGCCGCGCCACCAGTCGAAATCTACTTCCCTCGCCCTTCTTTGGTTTTTCTGACTTTAAAAACACCAACAGTGAAGATATTATTGTATCTATTGGGCGTGGGGATTTTCGTTAGGCTGTTTTCTGTCAACACGCTTAATCGGTGATGGGACCGCGAAGTGACCTTAGGAGCCATCCCAGCGAAGCGAGCACTGCGGGCAAATCACGCATCACGCACACCGCGCATTGCTGCTTCTTCCGAAGTTCACGTGACACCTACGAAGTGGCTGGAATGGCTCGTGCGTCCGCTGCTGTCCATCGTAGGGTGAAACGGAGTGCATTCGGGTTTTGACGGTCTCTGATCGGTCCCAGAAAGCCGGTTTGCTATGGCGCGCGATATCAGCAGCTTCGTTTTGTGCGCGCGGAAACCTGATGGCGTCCATCTCCTTCACAACGACGACTCCGCGTCGCGTGACGCACCGCGCACCGCCACTTGTGTGTCTAGGCGTTGTAAAGAGGGGGAGATCCGCTTCCCCGAACTGCCTGGAACCACGAAGCGCCTCCCCGCCTGATCGTCCAGTGCCGCGTGACAATACACCGTTAATCCAAAAGCGCTGCCGAGTTGGCTGCGGCCTCCGAAAATCGGAGAGCCGTGCGCACTGTCATCGTCCCCGAGCGCAGCCAGCGGCTGAGGGACGGTTCGAACCTCGATGAAGAGCATTCCACTGCACTACAAAGCAGTCCGCAGCGAAAGTTATTTTTTAAACACACCTGTGCTGCTGCAAAACATTGCACAACATTCCGGACGTGTACTGCTGAGGAATGATTTGCAAACCATAGGAATGAAATATCTGAAGTTTATGCTTTTATTAAATATATGTAAACGCATGTCGTCGGGTGAAAACACGTATATCCGCTGCGCAACACGGCTGCAGCGCTCGGTTTTTCTGTGCATTTCGTTCCCGTAATCGTCGAATCATGTGCTGCCGCTGCTCTCCTCATACTAATCGCTTCAAAACGCTCCTTTCGCAAAGGCACGTTTGGGCGTAAGCAGCGGTCCTAGACTAAGACGTCTAATTTGCGCAGTCGGTCACGGGACTTCGCCGTCGTCGAATGCCAGTGTGTAAACAAGAAAGCGTCCGGGCCACTACAATTCACTGATACGCGGCGAAATCAGGCACTCCTTTACCTGCCGATCACGCTGAACGCCGAGAAGCTGGTGAAGGGACTGCGCCTCGAGCCCTGGTATATCCAGGCAATACAAGGAAACATCAACGCCGGGTCATCGGGCACCCTGCAATGCGTACTTACATCTCAAAACTGCGCTGACATGTTGGCAGGAAAGCTCGACACAGACGCCAGCGGGCCAGCCCTACGTGACTGGCATCCCCTGTGGTCTAAATTTCAGAACGCGAAGGGGTACCTTTGGGACCTGCAAAGCGGACGATACACGTTGATACAACCGTAGCAGACGAAGTAACGGCGAGCGTGCGGCGGCGTGGACGGCCGGCGGCCGCAGCTGGAGGATACAAGTGCGCAGGCGCGATCGCCTGCACCTATTGCCGGCATGTGATTGGCCTGCGGCACACGCGTAGCTTTGGCTGCGCTCGACGGAAGCGAAATCGGCGCATAGCAGGTTGGACGTACGCCGAAGCATGCGGGAAGGGCCTTAGAACGCACCTAGTATCGCTTCGCCGCGGCGTTCTTCCGCAAGATAAAGTTCGTCTGCGTTCCTCGCCGTCACCATGGCAACGAACGCCGAATGACTGGAAGCACGCACGGTACCGCCGCGTGAAGCGCGGAAACACATGCGCGTCAAAACTGTCCGGTCCGGCGTGCGAACTGTCGGGAAGATGGCTGCTCCGAATCGCCGCACCGGACGGTTCGCGACACATGGCTTCCGACGCGTCGTTGCGTCGCTCCGTTCAGCTCCGCCCAGTTTTGGGTATCCCTCTACCGAATGGATGGATGAATGCTAATGGCTATATTTATAACGGGCGGTAGCTCGCGCCACCTAGCCTAGAAAACTAAAATACTACCCTCGCCCTTCTTGGTTTTTCTGACTTTAAAACAAACATAATATTTTTATTACATTCTATTAAAGTGTGCGTGTGTAGAGATTTTCCGTGAGGTTACTTTTCTGCTCAACATCACTTAATCGCGATGGACCGCAGCGGACCTTAGGAGCCATCCCAGCGAAGCGAGCACTGCGTACAAATCACGTGACTACGCACACCGCGCATTGCTGCGTCTCTCCCGAAGTTGACGTGACACTCACACGGCATAGGAATGGCTCGTAGCGTACGCTGCTCTCCATCGTAAGGTGAAACGGAGTACATTCGGGTTTCGACGGCCTCGATCGGTCCCCGAAGGCCGGCTTGCTATGGCGCGCGAGATCAGCAGCTTGTTTTGCGCGCGCGAGAAAACTCGATGGCGTCCATCTCCTTCACCGCGCACCGCCACATGTGTGCGTGTAGGCGACGGGGGATATCCGCTTCCCGAACTGCCCGAACCACGAAGCGCCTCCTCGCCCGATCGGTCCGAAAGCCACGTGACAACATGACCTTCGCGCCATCCGTGCTGATTGGCTGCGGCCCTCCGAAAATCGCACAGCCGTGCGGCGATATCTAGCAAGTTGGACGCACGCCGGCGCCGGACGGAGGCCCCGTCCGACGCTCCGCTGCGACGAAAACCCTCGCCCTCGGACGTCGTTCCGGCGGTTCGCACGCCGAATCGGACAGTTTGGACGCGCATGTGTCTCGCGCTTGAAGCTCAGCAACAGCTGACGCCATTTTGCGAACGCCGTCTGCCAACCGAGGCCAAACGCGGTAGGCCGGATCAACCTGAAGCCCTCTATCCTGGAAAAGTGGCGCCATTCATTGTTGCAGAAATGCTCGAGGCACGTGCCGCGCGCCACTTCTGGGAAGAACATGGCGTCTGAAATCTAGCTCAGTGCTACGCTGTGCCGCCTTGATCTTCCCAAAGGCTGCGTTGCACGCGCCCCGTGCATCGACGCACCTTGAGCTACTTTTGAAACATGAAGGGGCTTTAGATCAACCGCCTCCGCGCGGTGCTCGATCGCCGAAGCCGAACGCGGTAGGCCAGACGCTCGCCGGTGCTCAATCGCCGAAGGCGATCGAGCACCGGCGGAGGCGGTTGATCTGGCCTACCGCGTTCGGCTTTGGTTAGCGAGACGGCGTTCGTAAAATGGCAAGGCGATCGAGCACCAGCGGAGGCGGTTGATCTGGCCTACCGCGTTCGGCTTTGGCTAGCAGACGGCGTTCGTAAAATGGCGTCAGCTGTTGCTGGCTTCACGCGGCGGTACCGTGCGTGCTTCCAGTCATTCGGCGTTCGTTGCCATGGTGACGGCGAGGAACGCAGACGAACTTTATCTTGCGGAAGAACGCCGCGGCGAAGCGATACCAGGTGCGTTCTAAGGCCCTTCCCGCATGCTTTTCAATGGGCGGAAGGCGAACAAAAAGAGTTCGAAATAAGGACTTAACGCAGAAGGCTGCATTTCTCCAGCGCCTCATAATTTGACGAGCCTTACACGAAAATCATGTTTTTTTGGCCATCCCGCGTCCTGTTTTTTTATTCGTAACATGGGTCTAAAGTATCAAACTGCCGCGCCCTCCTATGGTTTCCTCCGTGACGTCATTACCTTGCGAACAACAAGTTCGATGGTGTTTGGAATGAGCATGGTGGACGCTTGAAATATTGCGCTTTCAAACTAACACTGCGAACACCGTCAAGATTAAAGTTCTTACATTCCTCTTATTTCCATCGATGAGAAATCCTTTGCTGAAATATCAGACGTCAGATCTCTTTCGTTGACTTGCCTGCGTGACGTCATTTATGGCGACGCTGTTGAGGCGATATCTGACGCTCTGTCTGTGGTCATTCAGTCCGGTCTACGTCGCCATCTTGCGCAGGCAACAAAAATTCCCTATTGGTTACTTATGATGACGTGTTTGTAGAACTGAGAGGGAAGCTCCCGAGAAACCGAAATTATCTTTTTTGCGCCAATAAATGAACCCGGACGATCAAATGAATGAACGTGGGTTATGCAATAAAGGACAAAGATTCCAAATACACATATAGCTCTGAATTTCGCGAAAACGTTTCACGGCCCCTTTAAAGGGATGGTGAACCGAAATTTGGATTTCAGAAAAACAATGCAGGAGATGTAGGCGGGACGCTACAATCCCTACAACACTACTCGTAAGGCGATATCTCGAATGGACGGCCGTATTTTGAGAAAGAGAGGTCGAGATTGAACAAGGCCGACGAGGCGCGTGACGTCAACGTACCTAGTTTCCTCCTCTCTTCGCTTCGCTCCTCAAGGCGGCGAAGCAGAGAAGACGCGAGGCCGTTCCCTCTCCTTCTCGGAGAAACATGACGTCAACAAACCTGTCAATTGCGCCTCCTTTTCTTGAAAAATACGGTCATCCGTTTGAGATATCGCTGTGTGAGTGATGTTTTGGTGTTTGTGGCATCCCATTTCACGCTTTTGCCGCGTGTTTCGTGGAATCCAGATTTCGGTTCAGCATCCCTTTAATGCGCCTGCGCGGCTTTCACGCATGGGGCACCAAAGACAACGCAACTTTCTGTGGCGATGCTCCCGCACCTTGAGCGCCGATAAGTACTAGTGCACGCGGCTCCTCGAGGAGCGCACGTGTACAACTCCATGAAATGAAAAAAAAAGGAAAAATATCGACAATTTTTTTATTTACCTTTACGGCAACACACAAAGTTAACGGCATACAGTAATTTAAGAAAAATAAAAACGGCAAGTTATAAAACGCGAATACCACTGTGCGGCGTATACGCGGACACCAATCTACTATTTGTGCGCCTTATACGCGGACATCCATCTACGGACAACCCACCTACGATTTCTTGTGATTATTATAGCTGTGTATACATAGCGGAAGAAAGAAATCACTTATGAAGTATAACCGATTTCCGTTTGTGGCTGCTACGTATTTACTGAAGACCGGTTAGGATCGAACATCAATATCTAGCGCGAGCGCTTGTTCTGCAAAAGCAGTTTGAAAGCCGCAATCTCGCGCCCGTAGCCTTCGCTCCAGTGAGCTTGCTGGTGAAGGGAGTTTTGCTATGACAGAACAAAATCAAATACGCGGGCTAGCTCAGACACCACACTTGCGTTGGATCAGAGTGATTGGATAGACAGCAACGAGAGTCACCGGGACAAGTCTTCGCAGTACGCAGAACCCAGTGTCACTAAACTACCTAAACGTAGCGGCGTACACGTTGTCGCAACCAGACCTATTTATCCCAAACCAAGGGTGCCATGCAAATTCATGGCAACGTCGCAACAAAGGAAATGTCCCCAAAACGTGGGAAGACGTATCGATGAAACAAACGCGTTTGCTCGTAATTCATTCTCCCGTACTCCACAACTGCCTGAATGCCGCGGTACGGCAACCAGCATGGCACCTTGGCTTTAGCCGCTTAAGCCCATCAGAAAACATGCTGACTCCTATGGGCCAACAATCCTTAGGCCTAACAAATCTTCCAAATCCCAGGGCCAGGGATTTTGACGACGTGTCGGGGAAAACATGACATTAGATTATTTGTTAACCTGCGTAAATTCTTTTTCGGGCATATCCAGCCTAATGATTTCGTTCAAAACGAACAGAAGGAAAGATCAAACTCCAGACCACAAGGACAAAAATCGTAAACGTAAGCGAGGTGTTGATTAGCCATGATCTGGTTTACTTTTCACTTAAATTTTCACAAATAATTTTAACACGTCTTAAACAGGCTACCAGTAAGTTAAGAAATTTCCCCGGCGGAATCTAGAAAATCTTGAAAAAAATGTTAAATTGGATTGCAATCAGAAAAAAGAAAAAGAAGCGAGCATCTTGGCAACACTGGTCACCAGCCGTTAGCATCCATCCATCGATCCAATCCAAATCCGAATCGGAATGTCAAGATGGCGACTTTTGTTCTGCGAGATGAGTCGGTACGTTCACTTTCACTTCCATGGTCAACTTTCGAGCATTTCCAGGCAATCTCTATATTAGTACAGTAAGAAGTATTTAAGGATGCAGAAATAGCAATCGCTTTCTTCAAAGAACTCTTGCTCGAAACGTCTTCTCGTTCGTTTCTTTCTCTAGACACCTGGCACGATTTGTAGCTGTAGCTGAAATCGTGCCTGCGGAGGTATGCTTTTATGAAATCTGTAGTCGTATCCCACAACGAAACAAACGTTTGCGTTGTCGAGACGGCTTGTTGGGGCAGCGCGCGTTCGTGCTGTCCGCGTAACACCACAAAAGGTATGCGCTTGTTGCTTTGAAAGCGCTCTCTGACGTCGGCATTCGAGAACATCGTCAGTAAGTGAAGTTCGTTTTGCAAGGAACATGTGACTCAGCCTTGTCAAAGAGCCCTGCTTTGATCAAATGTTTTACTTCCCGCATGTCCGGAAAGCGTCAGCGTCGCCTCCGGGGAAGCTGCCGGCAATCTATTGAGGAGCGAGAGCGGAACGACGGATATCGTTGAAGATAAGAGGCTGCATATTACCCTGCGTCTAATTTTATCTTCTTTTCTGTTTCTTTACTGCGATTCCTAGCCACGAGGATTTGAAGGAAATACAAAGAGCAAAACAAAACTGCATTTGTCCACATTCGTTCATTTTCTGGATTCTCAAACTAAGCAAAGTGATGAAGCCTAGATTCCAACATGGTCTCTTACGGGCGTGCCTGTCCTACTGCCTGCAACTAATCTGTTTCTTCCAGGAAGGGTAGCTAGCCATCACCGAGGTGCTTTGTTGCTGCTGTTTGGTTGTGTGCCTTCCTTATATCCCTGTGGAAGGTGCTGCGCTTGAAAGTGCTCCTCCGGTGTGCTTGTGCTGGGGTATGCACTACCGTTGCAAGGAGAGTTAGAATGTTGTTGGAGGTCTGCGTGGGAGTCGTGACATGTCCAAGACAGTGAGCTGTGGCTGCGAGTCAACGGACATCCACGACCACCTGATCTCCAATCTTTAAGACCAGTTTTGTTACATGTGAGTCATCAAAGGTGTACAGATCTTTGAGTGCGTACAATTAGCCACCACTGAAAGCCGTGAGCACGAAAAGGATGATCATCATCTCGTAGAGGAGCCAGACTTTTGTTGCTTGCGAAATCCAGTCAGACTGGTGTGTTGGTTTACTAACGCAAAAAAACTGCCATATCGGTTTCATGGATGTTTAGGCAGGGTAAAGTTAACCTGCCTGCGGTGAGTTGTGCATGCACTAAGGAGAGCCATTAGATTTCTCTAACGAGCAGCTTTCTGTAGTGATGAAAACAATCCAATCAGTCATGTGTGCAGCGCGAAATTGTGTACATGATAACACCCACCAAAACCGGACATGACTAGCCTGTGATGCTTGTAAACATCAAGCCTAGCTCGCCTGCGGGGTGACGACCAGTCTGCTCTCTGTGACGGCTCCTGGACCCACCGTCGATGCGAGGCAGTTGGGCATATCTAAGCATTTGCTATCCTTTCGATTGCTTGTGCGATAACAAAACTGGTCTTTAAGGGGCCATGAAACGATTTTCGGACTTCGGTCAAATAACTACGGCAGTTGTTCTCCTCGCTTGGCTGTACACTGCCTTCGGGGTCGCTCGCTTTATGACGTGCCATGAGGGCTCATTAAGGGAAACTCGGAGAAAACCGGCTTAGCGTCGAATGTCGAGGCTTGTCAGTCGCCGGCCAACAGCAGAGTGGAAAGTGCGGAGGGAACACTTTCATTGACTTCGGGTAGATGGTACCACTCAATACTCAATATAATACCGCAGCTGTGGCCTGCTTGTAACATGCTCGTTTACATCTCGTAAGACTTCCGTAATAACCGCTCGGCGGGTAGCGAATCGCTTCACTCAAAGTCATGGTGATGTTGCCGGGCTGTGAGCGAGCACTCTGTGTGGCGTCTGAAATGTTGCCCGTGCGTGCAGTCACAAAAATAATGCGATTTCCACAATGCAATAGTTGTGAAGCTCATGTGAACACATCCTTTGGAGGTTCATAAAGCTGTCCTGTGTCACTGTAGGCAAGCAGGCGGGCCTCCAGCACATGCTCGTCACCTTCTGTTGTGCTTTGGCTGCACATGCTCAAGGCCCAATCATGCTCTAAGCTCACGAGATTCCAAAGCATTGTTGAAGGTAGAAAGCTTGCGCCGTATATGGGACAACTGCAAGACCATGCTGCCGTTCGGATGCTATTAGTAACTATAGCGAACACAGCAAGCTACTATGGCCCATGTGTCTGCTACAGCAATAAATATGTGGCTTAGGAGTGCTGTCACTTGCATCACTTTGGCTATCTAATTATATCATTGTCTAGCATCGGTTGTATTAGCTGTGCAAAGTTGGTCGTGGGAGCTGTTGGCGCAACTTGTACCATTTGAAGCCAATGCAAGCAGCTATCACTCTTGTTATTGTTGCGACACCTGACAGTGGCTGTACATCATTCAACTTGGGGATTTCAGGGCGGCGTCATGTCCGATTGCAGCGCCGTCTATGTGCATCTGGGCAATTTCACGGAATTCGGCAGGGCGAACGACAGAGAGGGCACGAGCCAAGTATAGGCGTTTCGCCATTTTCAGCTGTACCTCGTGGTGGGCTGCACTAAACATCTAGCGGCCGCCTCCCTACTGCCGCTGTGATGTTCGTTTACGCAGTACCTTAATGACTCTTAGAGGTTTGGTATGTTGTCAGCTGCTCTTTTCATTCGTTAATCACCTAGCATAGGTATTCCATTACGTCGAGAGAAATTTCACCCGCTGGCAGCACTGCCTCCGGCCACTATGTCTATTGCGCGGGAGGCTAATATGGTTCCGCTTTTAATTGTGCTGAGCACAGCCATAATGTCGACTGTACTCCGTCCCACAGGTTGTGTGCAGCAAAGACGAAGGCAAGGGCAGGAGCGTATAGGACTGCAGTGAGCTTTGTTTACATGAGCGCTTGCGCAAGAATGGCACGTTTAAAAGCAACGTGCCCGTGTCTTTGCACCTGCTGTAGGCAACTTGTGGGATGGAGCATAGGCAATGACGATCACGTGATAAACGCCAATCTAGAGCAGCGCTGCCCTATGGAAGTACGGCGCGTCCACCTGAACGCAGCTGCAAAGCCTTGGCTGTCATGGGCGGTCCTGGGGCGTCTCAGAGGGCCAAGTAGTGACGTGCTGGCGTCGCCAAGTGGCAAAGCCGATAATCGTGCCAGCCTGCAAGTAGCCTTGCCTGTGCTCTGTGGGATACGAAGCAAATGACGTAACAAATGAACCCCTCTCCGACTGGCAACTTGTCGAGCGCCTGCCAGGGTGGGTCATTTGGAACAAAAAATGTAGCCATCCACTCGAATTACAAACGCGCGATTGTTATTTACGGATATAACTGATCACATCCAACTTATTTCTGAACGTACCAAGCGTTCTGTCCCATGTGCCACATCTAAAGGGCAGGTATGTGACTTATATGTCCCCCCCTCCCCTCTATACACGAACTCAACTCTGTTACGTCACAGGCGCAGTGGTGGCGCGTCAGGCGCACTTCCCGTCTGGGGCTGTGGGCAAGTACCCATGTGAGACGTGTATTCCTGCATTATTTTTAAAGGAACCAGACAAAAGCCTGCTTTCTTGTCAAAACGCTGCGACTGGGGCTGTACCAAAAGAGTCGAGAAAAGTTTGAAGGTCAGTTTTCACGTGCTCGGTTCGTTCGAGAACATGGATATGTGCCGTGAAGAGGGAAAACCAGACGCCGTCGGACCACGATTGCTTGGGCGGGAAGCACTTTGGGTTGAATTCACGGATACTTGTGGTCATCAGATTTGTTTGATGAACATGAACGCCGGAAAACCGTCAAGTTATACGGACCACCTGCGGACTACATTCAGTGCGTCTTCGAGTTAAACAGCCGCCTGATCGTTCGAACTGTCGTCTGCTCTTTCAAACGTTTCTGCCTGTCGTCTGCTCTTTTAGACGACACCGGCCCGTAGACCAAATGTTGGCCCGGTACTTGTGATAAGACGTAAGTGCAGGCCTCAAAAGACTTAAGTTTGAAGGTTGGTAAGCAGGCTCGATGTAAACAGTAGGTACAAGGAGATGTTGATCATTGTTACCAGTGGCCATCACCGACTTGTTATGCCTGATTCACTTGGTTCGATTCTGCTTGCTGATTTTCAGTATCGACGTCGACCATTTCAGCTATGGTTCATGCTTTTGCAGCCCGAGCGACGTTGCAACTGAAAATTGCGAGCAAAATCTTATCATGCGAATCAGGCTTTAGCATACATTCTGCGGCGTCCGCGCGGAATGAATCGCTGCATGTCGCATTATTCACGCAAAGTTTTGCGGTGTAACGAGCCTCGGTAATTTCGCTGAGGCCGCTCAAGTAGTCAGACATTGCCAGGAAGACGTAGAATCAACAATTCGAACGCGAAAAAGGGCAGGGGGACTCACACCGACGCCGACAACATCGCATTTCAATGGTTTGTTTATGGGCGACGGCAAGCTTCTTGCCCACACTCCATCGCACATGCGCAGCGCCGGTGGCGTCCGCTAGGGGCGCTCTGGTTTGTTTGTAAACATGAGTTGGTGTATAACACTGCCACAAATATCAACAATAATGTAAGCACCCTCGGTTTTTTTTTCTCGAAGGCTTAGCAAGCACTAAGTTTCTGGCGGATTTGTTTTTCGTCGACAAAATGCCTCGAATATGCATAGTTGTTGCTTGTTAGCAAGTGCTTCATTTTTTTAAGACTCCATTGTTAGGGGATTAAACGAGTTCCGATCCAAATTGGTGTAAAGGTTTTTTGTTTTTTTGCCAGAGCAGATTGACAATGCACATTGTTTATGTGCTTGTTTCCAGTTTTCTGTTTCCTTTGCACAGGAGATGGTTGCACAATTGCGCCCTGTTAATCTCTTCATCGCGTATGGCATTCCAGGATAACTCGCACCTCAAATTTGCACATTTGCACCTGAAATAGCCGAAATGTGAGATTTGGAACCGTGTTGCATGCCAACGGATGTTTTGTACAGCTCGTTTCTCGAAGCAGACGACGCACCGAGGAAAAGTCCCGTCTGAGTGCTCTGGTTCAAGGGTGCGTCTTCTCTCCAAGTGGAATGATCTGTACTGTGTTTCTCCATAACTTGGCAAAAGGCAACGGCTACAGCATTTCCTCACCATCGCGAGCAGACTGTTCCATCTGCGCCAAAAAGTACTGCTAATGTGGCTTTGTTTTGAAAAGCTATTGATCTCAATTTTTTGAACTATCATTAAAAGCAAAGCAATAACTTTTACATAGTTTTGAGCGTAAATTTACCTTAAATTAAAATGAGGATGTCATATCGGCATTTGCTGCCCTGCTCTTCCATCAGCCAAGGCAACTCTGGCAAAGGAGGCTGCTGTGGTGCATTTGCTGCCACAGTGTAAATGTGCATGCTCTCGTTCTTGCCTCTTGCCCGTTTCCGTATCACAAGCTTTCACAAACAGTTCAATGCATTACTATACAAGGGCATAGGCACATTCCCTTTTGTACGTGTTTCAGTTAGAAAAAAAAAAGTCGCATTGTGTTGAGGATGTTTAGACAGCGAAAGGCCGGCCTGCCTCAAATGGCGCCAAGCTTGCCGCTGTAGATGAGAAATTTAGCCAGCGCAGTACGACCGAAAGCCTGGGATCTTTAACATGCATCATGTAGTAGTGATTACACGAACGCGTAACGGTATGATTCTCGTCCAGATCGAAATGAGCAAGGGCTGGGATCGAGCCCAGGATCCCTGTGTTCTGCCACGAGCTTTCGCTCCTCATGCCCCAAGCTGAGACGTGCTAGCCCACTCGGCTACCGTTCCCCCATGTGTTTTGGTTCCGTTCAGCACTATTGCGAATTTGAAATCATTTCCCAGTAGTTGAAGCAGGGGCAATTGAAACTTCTATGGTACAAACCAACATTCCTAAAACAGTTTCTACGCCGATTTGCAAGCCGACTGAAAGTATGAAATGCCTTTTTCAAACCATTTAATGTCCTTAGGCAAACATGGGGTACGTTCTTCCCAAGTCTGTTAATTTCACAGCAGACTCCTCCGGCCTGCACAGAGGCTGCAGTTCACAGTTTCGAAATGGGTCACAGAGTGCCGCAATATCTAGCTTTCCTCGGCAAACTTGAAGACTCGTGTTTCAAGTAGCGTAGGCAGGCATGTAGCTAGGATTGTGTGCGGAGGCCTGCCCATCTGGCACGCTGTGAGAGAGGAGGCCTCAGCAAAATGGAAATTTTCAAGGCCATGGCTGTCTAGGTAAATCTGGTATATGGAGAGGTTTGCATGTTTCCCATCACACACAGAAGTAGTTTTTTTTTTACTTGACTGCCAAATCAGCAGGAACAAAGAAAATTAGACATTATTTGTTAAGAAAAAGGAAGGTCGGTCTGGCAGTGCATGGCGACACTTTGTCACGCTCTATGTGAGACATTTGACCAGTGCGGTACAACCGATAGCCCAAAGTCTTTAAGATGGATCATGTAGTAGTAATACACGGCCATGCGTTGGTACAGTGCTCATCCAGGTCAAAACGGGCAGGGCGAGCAGTGCAAGTTTTCGCTCCACACACTGCAAGCTGCAGTGTGCTAACACATTCTGCCACCAAGGCCCCTCCAAATCAGCACGTCCTGTTGAAACAGCGTGCAATTATTACTATTGCTGTTGATGGGGGCACGCACACGTAGGGAAGGAAAATAACAGCCAAGGGATTCTGGTAAGGGAAGGATGCCGTACATCGTGGAACACAGGAACGGGCTTGGCATGAATCCTTTTTGCTTCAGGATCACCATCACTACTCCAAGCTCACCACAGACTTTGCATTCATGAGAGCTTTCTCCAGCAACTGTTTCTTTTTATGAGACACTGCACCGCTCGCAGTGGCAGCTACTCTACGACACCTGCTCGCTGGTCCACAGCTGCCCGGCCCGGTATGTGGCGAGTCACGAGAACCTGTGGCGTGCACCTATTGTGACTCTTCCTTGACAGTTTCTTTAGCTTAGCTATTTCGCATGGCACCAAGGTTTAACATTCTCTAGAACTTCAGGGTCATGTGGTAACTGCATTTTCTAAAGTGTTTCCGACATTAAACAGCAAGCACCCTGGTTGTGCTTGTCACTATGCCACAGTGACCTGTGTGGTGCATGAAGCAGTGGTTTGAACCATTGAAGGGTGCGCTGGTGTCTCTGAAGCTGTCCCGGGCACTCGCCGGTAAGTAATATTTGTGCTGGTGATCCAATGTTCAACGACAAACATTGCAGCAAGAAGTTACCTTTCAATGTGCACACATCACTGTTGTACAGCCAACAATGCATAGGCTAAAATATTGCAACGGTGAAGAATAGGAGAGTGACTTGCTTCAAGGTACTGGAACACGTTATTGTGTGGGCCTTTTCTTTTATAGGGGGAGAGGGGGAAGAGCAGAACAGTAGCAAAACCAGGCAGGAATACGAATTGAAGAAAAATCCACTGCGGAAAAGAAAAATAAAAACAGTATGAACAGTTGCGTTGCTTACCCATCAATATTTTAGCCGAACTCGTGGCAAAAACGCAGGCTAGATGGAGAACGACTCATGATTAATCGGAGACGGGGACAAAAATAATAAAACGAAGAGACGTGTGTGTGGTTGCCCTTATCTTTTATTTTTTCCCTTCTTTTTTTTACTCCGCAAAGTTGACATAGGACGAGAAAACACGCAGAAGTAAGAGTGCAAAGAGGCTTCTGGGCGGGCTTTGCCGCCTCGCGTGGTTCTGGGGGGCCGAGGCCTTCGGTTACGCTCGTGGTTTTCGGGTGCGTGGTTCACGGGGGAGGAGAGTCGGTACAACCAACGTACTACGGACTCGAAGCGTATTCGCAACTTCCACGACCTATAGGGGGCGCGCTGGCGCCTACCAAAATGGCTGTCATCTGGATGATCGTCGTAGAACAGCGGTACGAGGCGGGGTCTGCGACGCGTGAGTAATTCTAGTTTTGCTTTCTGCGAGCAGTAATGGAGCCTTACTTTATTTTTTCCCGCCAGGAAGAGTAGGAAAGCACCTTTATTGTGAAGCAGATCATCCAGGAGCAAGGGAGCGCAATTCTCACATCGCGGTACCACCGTCGCTGAAAGTTGCAGAATTGAAAAGAAAACGATTTATCCAGATTACGCACAAGCTCGAGAAACACCCCTTGCTTCACAAAATAAGTACGCTCGTAGAAAAGCGAAGCAAACAAACCGCATTTTGCAGGTTGAAGACAAATGGACGAGTCGTCACGAAAAGTACTCGGCATCAGCGGTTAATTTCGCGGCCGCTGGCTGCTCGAAGTAGCAAAGTGTTTCTGCCGATCCAAGACAAGCCAAATTTCACGGAGTCGTTGAGTGACGCGATCATAGCTCACGGTAGCATCAGCGGTTAATTTAGCGGCCGCTCGCTGCTCGAAGTAGCAAAGTGTTTCTGCCGATCCAAAACAAGACAAGCCGCATTTCGAGCGCTGTCCGCCATGTGGCCACCCGGCTTTCTTGAAGCCCCCGTGGCACCCCGTCACTCAGTCTATCCACGCATGCACTTCCCTTTCTCTCTAATATAATCGGAGAGCGTCTAACAAAGCTCCGCGTCGAACGTCCTATCAGAGCGCGACGACTGCCTCGGGTTTATGCAAAGAAGTGGTCCGAGCATAATCCATGCTAATCCCTTTCCAGGGGCGGCAGTCCAGGGAAATAATCCCCTCTAATCCCTTTTGAGGGGAGGGACCCTTTTTTCGGGTTCCACCCAGGCCAGATACGCTACAATACCCAGAAACTCAACCATAAATTTATCTTACTACAGTACAATCTCGATAAACGGAACCTGAAGGGACCAGGGAAATCTGTTCCATTTTTCAGGAGTTTCATTTACTGAGAGTATGTAGTGTAGGTACACTAAAAATGTTGAAGGCCAGCTTAAATGCTGCTTCCACAAGTGCACAATTTGTAAACACCAGCAAGTGAATGTAGAAGGTAAAATAATGACAAAACACCAACAGTGAAAGTGTAGTATTCACACAGAGCGTGTAAAACGTTGAAGCAATATTGATGTTCTCCATTTCCCTTTTCCCTGCTCTCCAGGGCGTCTAAAAACAATCACTCACTGAGCAGGAAAACGTAGAGATCTTGGTTTGTTTAAGATCGAGCAACCTCTTCTTCGAATGACGTCGTCCGGGTGACGGGAAGGTTCTCACTCCGGGCTCTTCTTAGCCGCAACACCAAGCACTTCAAGCTCTTCGTGTTCGGGGAGTCGCAGCCTCATCCTCTTTGGTCCAAATTGCGTACTGCTGAACGCTCTCCGCAGCTTTTCCTTGTCGTGAAGAATCCTTGTCAGGCTAATTTGGGACTGGCATACTTCGTTGCAAGCGTTAAGCAACCGCTATCGAAATTATTAATGACTTCGATCTTTTTTTCTAACGTGAGCGCACAGTGTTGTCGCTTCGTGGCCGCCATCGCAGAAAATAGG
>JAZHYW010017783.1:0-130348 GCA_037355805.1 Ixodes ricinus
CGGACTTTATTAATTTTTCTAAAAAGGCCCCCGGCCCAGGACGCCAAAACGACACGATGCTTCTTTTCGGTGCAACGCGTAGTTTTCGCAATATCGAATTTGTCCATGCTTTCGTGAAACACCCATATACTATATATATATATATATATACCGGATGCATGATAGTTTCTTTCTCTCTCTCTCTCATCATATATATATATATATATATATATATATATGATGATGATGATGATGAGAGAGAGCAGAGAAAGAAAGAGAGAGAGAGATCATATAAAGTCAAGAAAATCAGTTACTCGAAACCGGAACCGAAACACGAGCACAGAAGCTCATGAACCAAAGTTAAGTGACTTCACCCAACAGCGTCTTTTTGTTTTTTCTTATGTTTTATGCGTTGCTTTGGCGTGTGAAGCAGACGATGAATTTACGTGTCCGGTTTGTCGTGCGATTATTTCGCAGTTATATTATGCTGCCTGGAGCGCGTCTTCCGACTGGTGTGTGTTTAGCGTCCTATCCCGCCCATACATCAGAAGCGGAACCGAATTGGCAACAAATGACGTCACAGAAGCCGGAGTGTCATGCTGCTGCATGTCGCGATCCTGGCGGTTGGTCGTAGAAATGCTGGCAAAAAGCACAGGCGAACGCGAGTGCCACTGTCGTCACGGCGTCCCAGGCGTCCCAACTTCCGGCTACGGTAGCTTCCGTGGACTGTCACAATGGAAAGTGACCTGGAGCAGAACAGGCGTCTGCCACATACGGCACAGCTTCTGGACGCGATCGGCGTCAGCATGACACTTGCATGACGTCACCAGGCGGACAACGAGGGACCACTTCTTTGGACGCGGTAAACACACCAGGCGGAGACGCGTTCCAGGTGCCATAATTATATCCCTTCCTCTCGATGTCCTGCGCTTCAAGTTCGATTGGCCGATGCCACGAACGACAGTAGCGAAGGAGCGGTGCCCACGTCCGTTGCAATTTTGGTCCGTCGTGCACCACCATCGCGTCGTCTAGCAAGTGGTGCGTCGCCATATTGAGAAATGACCTGTACATGCATATACTTCCTGTAATCTGTGCAACATTCTTTCTTTTCCGATGGACATTTCCGCAGCTTTTTGAAGGCCACAAAAACGGGGTTCATATTCTTTTTTTTTCATTTTTAACACTGAGTGTGTGCCTTAGATGACACATTACTATGAATATATTTGGTACACATAATTTGATCGCCATGTCATCATGGAAAAAAAGAGTGAGCGCGACTGAAACCGGCCAATGCTCGACCGGCTGTTTTCGGGTGGATGAAAACTAATTTCGAACCGGAAATACTGTTCTGGTTAGTTGGGCTCTTCTAGGTCATGTTCAAATAAAGAACTCGTCGAACATAAATACCCTGTCAGTGTCTCTTTATATGTAAATTACTGTAGCTGCTTCGAATCAGGGTAGCCCCTCGTGTGCGTGAATAGCAGATTACGGTTTGTCGTTGAATGCTACTGGAAACTATGGAGATTTGGCATCCAAGTGCGTGCTATTCGCTGCCAGCTTCATTCTAAGAAATATAGAGCGGCTACTTTCTCACCAGTTACTTGGAAGAGCCAATCGCAGCAATATACGGAGGAAGGTTAGTGAATGACAGGGCTGACAAGATGTTTATACCCCCCGCAAGCAGTCTGCGCAGTGGCACTGGGTATTCAAAACGTCGTGGTCATGCTCGGTATCACAGCAAACATTGTTTTCGTGGGACCGATCAATTTTTAGTTTGCTCATGTGAGTACGTACCTGATTTCCTTATCTTTCACTTACCTGGCAAAAATAAATATTTTTTGTTGTAATTAAGTTTGAAAAATACGCCATTATTTGCCAGTAAGTTTAGAAAATGTTATATACGTAAAGACAGGAGACGGGACAACACGTCCCGTCTCCTGTCTTTACGTATATAACTCTTTCTCAACTAATATCATTACCAACGCGCTCACTAACAAGTTTATTATTTACAAGTTTGCCGCTCGAGTTTGCCGCTCGAGTTTGCCGCCGAGCTGCTGCGCAGTTTGCCGCGCGAGTTTGCCGCGCGAGTTTGCCGCGCGAGTTTGCCGCGCGAGTTTGCCGCGCGAGCTTTGCCGCGCGCATTTGCCGCGCGAGTTTGCCGCGCGAGTTTGCCGCGCGAGTTTGCCGCGCGAGTTTGCCGCGCGAGTTTGCCGCGCGAGTTTGCCGCGCGAGTTTGCCGCGCGAGTTTGCCGCGCGAGTTTGCCGCGCGAGTTTGCCGCGCGAGTTTGCCGCGCGAGTTTGCCGCGCGAGTTTGCCGCGCGAGTTTGCCGCGCGAGTTTGCCGCGCAGTTTGCCGCGCGAGATTGCCGCGCGAGTTGCCGCGCATTTGCCGCGCGAGTTTGCCGCGGTTTGCTGCGCAGTTTGCCGCGCGAGTTTGCCGCGCGAGTTTGCCGCGCGAGTTTGCCGCGCGAGTTTGCCGCGCGAGTTTGCCGCGCGAGTTTGCCGCGCGAGTTTGCCGCGCGAGTTTGCCGCGCGAGTTTGCCGCGCGAGTTTGCCGCGCGAGTTTGCCGCGCGAGTTTGCCGCGCGAGTTTGCCGCGCGAGTTTGCCGCGCGAGTTTGCCGCGCGAGTTTGCCGCGCGATTTGCCGCGCGAGTTTGCCGCGCGAGTTTGCCGCGCGAGTTTGCCGCGCGAGTTTGCCGAGAAATCAATTGCCGGAATGCTGCGAGGTGTCTTGCCGTCCAATCCGGAACTATAGTAAGTTTATATTTTCTGTCAGTCCTACTATTCAGAATTAAACGTGGCGAAAGGTTAAGCGTAAATCGTTTTTGTCCTTGGAGGAGAATTGACCCCGTAAGCGATGACGTCACAACACGCCGCTCCGCTCCAATCAAACCGTTGCTAGGGAAGTTATGGACAAATGCATGGGGGCTAAATATTGTCTGATAAAAAAGTAGAGAATTTATTTTTGAGCGTTTTATCTTCTGAATATCTAATCATTAAGGTTTTTTTCTATCGTCTCAGTACTATAAAGCAATGACCAAAGCCAGTAATAAAGTTTCACAATCGGGTTTGCCTTGCTAGCAGACGACACAATGGCTCCGAGGTTTTAGTGGCTTTTTCTGAGGGAGTACGTGACTCCGTTGAATGAAGTTGGTGACGATCGACGAAACTTTTATTCTCGGGGTCAACTTTCTGTGGGATTTCGGAAGCGAAGAGTACCCGTACACAGCTTTGATCGACGCTCGAGGTGCGCGGGCGCGCGAACACCTTCCCACGTGGAAATTGCTTCCGCAATACTCGAGAATGTGATAACACTCATTTTTGATCGATCTTTCTTTCCGAGCGAAATCCAGTCCAAAGCATTCCTCCCTAACAACGTCCCTAGCAACAGTTTGTTTAAAATGGTGATGTCACACTCACGGGGTGGCACGTTACCCCTTTAGTGCCGTCACCCCAAGAACTATACGTAGTTTACGCGTGCACTCATGAACATAAATTAGTTTGTGATATGGCACGTGTCTCCTACGACACTTTCCAGTAAAGCGCCTGATATTTTATTCTGCGGGATTCATTATCCACGCTTGACTGCGCAGCTGCTGCGCAGTGCCCTAGCGCGACCTCTCGTGGACGCGGAAGACCATTCCCACCATTACATTTCAGACCGTCGTACATTAAGCGGAGGCGGAGCTGGAGCAACAACTGCGAACGCGTCTCCTTCAAGAACGCTTGAACTGCAAGGTATCCGTGCAGTGCAAGCGCGCTGAAATCCCAGCCAGCCATGCAGGCCCGAGCACCTTGCTTGAGTAGGCGTGGGAGCATTACACGCGCCACAAGCGTGGAACAGTAGAAATCGGAAGTCCATTTTTGGAAAGGTTTAGTCACGACTGCCGGGGGCGCTCCATCCGCTCGCGTATGTTCGCTTGCGTGTAACAACATCTGTATTAATTCCCAGGCTTGTCAAAGCTGCCTTCGCGTGCTCGCTGCTCGTGCTTGCACATGCACAGCCAGGGAGCAATGCTGAGAATTCCTTTCTGCCAGAAATCGGCAAACATGCGGGCTGAGCTGCAAGTATTTCCCACCCAGATGCAGATCGGCAGATATTCAAATAAAAGTCCACATTCGTCCCAACTCCTTAGAACGTGCCCCAAATAAAAATAACGTTTTCTTTTAGCGCAGAATGTGTACGGCCGGTTTCTCCGATACCGTCGCAACGTTACGAAAGAGTGTTACGAAACACCTTCACACAGTGGCTAAATGTGTCGGAAAAAGATAATGGTTGCCGAATTAAACGGGCAACCGCGCTCAGACCTGGCGCACCTCAAAACACGCTGCGCATTCTTTGCCACATTGTTCTAAACGTAATCCCCGATTCCCACGATCGTGAAGGTGCCGTTAGCATAAAGACCGATTAGGTCGGCGCGAATCAGTTCGCGATCATCCGCGTGTGGCACGTGGTGGCGATACAAGAATGCGGGCTTGTCGTCAATTTCAAAGAGAGCTACGTTCAATGTATTTGCACGGTGGCCGTACGAATCGGGTATAAATTATATGACGTGAGAGATGTTTAAGAAATATAGTGAGCCTTCTTGTGGACGAGTTATCACAGGAAGATGGCACCACATCTCTACGTTGCTCCCGTTGAGTGTGGCGCATTTCTCCCAGCCGCGTTCCAGTGCTGGCTGCCAACCCGTGGGGGCGGGGGGGGGGAGGATACTTTTTTTAGGCGCTTACACTACTCCCGCACAGCGTCCACGGGAGCATCGTCACTGTGCGAATGCTGACCTTTCAGATGGCGTCTGAGTGCAAGGAAACAAATGGAAATCGGACGGTGCCAAATCTGGTGAGTATAAGATGGCCTGAGGGTAAAAATTCAAATTCGCTTTCGGGGATCTGCCGCAACAGAGGCGCGGGCAGAGTTACAGGGCGCGCTGTCTCGGAGGAAAATCACGCCACGTTCCAAGTTTTCCGGGACGTTTCTCGGCAACGTATAGGCCCGCCATTTCTGCAAGAAGGTGCGGCAGGCTCGTGCTACAAACTAAATTTCGTTTCACCTTTAGTCCGACCGTGGTCGACGGACGATCCGACGAAGCCAATCACGCACAGTAAAGGCACCGCAATCCTCCGTTGTTGCTTCTTTTTTGCGCGTTTGTTTCGTTTAGAAGTAGCAAACCCACAAAAACGAAGAGAGCCGTGACGTTGCACTTTTGATGCTGTCTGATTGGCTATATCAGCTGCGTCGGTTGCGCCCGGACTTAGCCGAAACGAAGTACAGCCCAGTACCATTCTAATACAACAACTTATCAACAGATGTAAGCTCCCGACTCCTCAGATATTCCTGGCGCGTAGTATTAAACGTTTTTTTGCCCGATAATCGCCACTTTAGTTCGTATCATGTGACGACGAATCAGCCTAGCTAAAAGGGTTCCAAAAGGTTATAGGGGTTGTCCTTTGACCAAACCAAATGAGACGCGCGGAAGGAATTCCGCACCGACGGCAGTCGGCACCGGTCACGTTGTCGGGCCTGCTGCCCAAATCGGCAATGGGCCACTCTCGTGAACGACGCCCGCTTGGCCCCCGTTACGCGGCTAACGGGACGCCGGATGCCGGTGGTCGTTAACGTCGTTAGCGGCAACCAGTGTCGGGCATTAGCGACACTGCCCCGTCGGCATTGGGGAAACGTGCCGAGTGGGCGGTCATCCCTTCCGGGTGGGACGCTGCTCCGAGGTGATGACCTGCTTCCTGCCACGAACCCGCTTCAACCTGCGCAGTTGTCCTTTCTATCGAGAGCAGGAGAGCTTACTACGACGCCGATTGAAAGCAACTTCTCATAAACTTGCATGGCTGCTGTGTTGGCGTAATTGTTCAGACGTGTCTTGTTGACAAATTCAGGAAATGCGATTGAGATGTATGCTCTGCGGGACTTGTGTGTTTTCCACGCAATTTAATCTCCTGTCGCAAAAGAAGAAAGAAAAAGTCTTTGCTCGGTGTTTTGGCAGCAGTTTCGCACACTAGTCGACTGTTTGAAATGTGACAGCATTTCTTCCGGCATGCCGAACACATAACCTATTTACTGCATCACACAACAGCTCATAGACATATTATGCCTAACTTATACTGGGTGATTTTTTCTTTTCTTATTCGAACAGATTTATTTTTAAAATTCCGTAAAAGATGCACTTATGCGGTTTCTGCATGTGAGTAATATTGCCAGGGGGACATTATATGAATGGCTAATATTTGCGATAAGTCGGCTAATTTTTTTTAAATTCGTTAATTAACTTTTTAATTGGTGAAACTAAACATATGTTTCCCATTAGAAACCTAGAGAGCGTCGTCGAAAACCACTAAATCAACTCTTTTTAGAATGACGTGAAGCTTGTGGGAAACTCGGAGGCGCGCCAAAGTTACCACTTGTGAAGCAGGCGTAAAGCTATAGCAGTTGCGGAACGTGTTCCGCAACTGCTAGCTTTGCGCCTGCTTCCTTTTTTTAGCCTTTTTTTAACGGCTCTAGCTTCTTAATTGAAAAGCCACAGAAAAAAACATCTTGGCGACAGAAAGTCTGATGACTTTCTATTGAAGAGTGGGCCAATATTCCAAAGGAAGTCACCAGAAAAAGCTAGAGAAAGTAAGATGAAAAGCTGTTTAAATTTAATATCCTCTGATCCCTTTTTTCAACAGTCATTCAACAGAAAACCACCACAGTTTTTTGTCAGGGCTGGCTGTGATTGATCAACAATGTCCGGAGCTCGTGCTGTGTTCCCGGCACTGTTTGAGTTCGGCTGTTTTATACCCCGTTCACACGACCGTAAAAATGCCTTTAGCTAAAGGGACCTTTATTCTCTGCGGCCAATCAATTAACGATCTTCCGCGCGGGGCGTGTGCTCGCGACCCAAGAGCACGGGCTGATTCGCCGATAGCAAAGGGACCTATGTTAAAGCACGGCCGGACTGGAAGCGCGCGCTTTCTTTCTCTTCTTACGGCCTTTGCAATTGGGGCAATCGCCACCTCCCGCCGCAATTCGCGGGGGGCGCTGTCACCTTACCCCTGGCAGACCCCTGGGCTACCCTTTGCCGTTTGCACGTTGCGCGTCTGACAGTGTATCTCAGCACTGTCGCAACTTGCGGCCGAGATTTTTATAGCCTTTGACACCTGATCCTTACGTTTAGACCCTCAGCCACTATCTAATGCGCTTCTGATGAGCCCGAAACGGGGAATATTTGACGCGCATCTCCGAGAGATTTGGGAGTAAAAAGTAGGAAGTAAAGACAGCGAATACAATTGCGGAAAAACTATCCTCGTCCTTACCTCCAGGACTTCTGTTTCAACTCAAGAACAGGAGGAGACGGACCCCTTCTACGTAGAGGAACTTTAAATGATGAATAATTCGTACTTTCTTGTGAAATGTAAGCAGGCCCAATCTATATATTGCCGTGGTCTGCATCATCATTTCATAGGCCGCACATGAAGTCGGCCAGCTGCTCTAGACGAGGGTGTAGTAGTCTGCACAATTTTCGCACAGTGCATATTACAGCCTAAAGTGCTTCCTCGAGGGCTTGTGCACATATCCAGCTGATTTTTCGTTTCTGTCCGTGACCGTCTTTGCATGGTTAATCAGAAGTATTCTGAGGAACTTGTTACAAATTAAACCAGCCAAGTGCTTTGAGTGACTGTTGTCAATGCCCTCTGGGCAACTTAGGATTGGCGCGTCTTCAAGATAGGGTGCAATGAGTAGTTGCAGAACTTCGTGCACATTTGAACGCGGAAAGTGCTTAACAGCCTTTAAAAAAAAAAAAAAAAACCGTTGCCAAAACAACAACCTACGAAGCTCGAACACCAGCGTAAAGCAGCTCGAAGGAACTCTTCGAGTAGGGTGAAGTGGGGTGAGGTGGTTGCGCCCCTGGCGGCAAGCAAGTGAACTACATACGGAGAAAAAATGCCATTGACTCCCGGGCGATTGCAAAGGCCGTAAGAAGAGAAAGAGAGCGCGCGCTTCCAGTCCGGCCGTGGTTAAAGGTACCTTTATTTTTTTATTTTTTTTTTTATTTAGGAATGCTGCAGGCCAATTGCGGCCCAAGCAGGATTGGGGGTTACAAAAGTGGAGTCAAAAAAGCACAGCACCAGGTAATCCGTAAAATGGGAGAGGGGAACAGGGAACAATTATGCAAAAATTGTAATAAAGCACAAAAACAAGTGCGTAGAAAAAATGTAATAGCTCAGCCAACAAAGTTGGAGGGGCGGCGGCAGTGGGGAACAGGAAAATAAAACACAATGCAAAGTGTTACACATCAAACAAACGCTCAATCGACTCCAAACATTGTCAGATATAAATATGTGATAGGAGGTAGGTTGTTCCATTCTGTTATGGTTCTGGGAAAGAAGGAGTATTTAAATGCATTTGTTCGTGCGAATACTGGAGTTATTTTATGCGGATGGTCATGCCTTGTGCGCCTAGTAGAGGATGGGTGAGGAAAGGGACGACGATTCCAAGCCGGATTTTTGAAACCAGACTGATAAAGAAATTTAGTCTCGCTACTTCCCTCGTAATTCAGAGAGATGATGTTGTTACTTTGAATTAAGGCAGCAGGTGAATGATGCGGGTGGTAGCGATTAAATATAAAACGAACTGCTTGCTTGAACATCTTCCAGCATCTCGATATCTTTTTTGTGAATGGATCCTGGACTGTACAGGCGTATTCTAACTTCTGCTCTTATCAATGTGTTATAGGCTAAAAGTTTGACATGAAGGCACGCTGCCGTACAAGCCTGTGCCTTACCATGCCTAGTTTCCGACGGAGCGGCTGCTCTGACGTGTCTACAATGTGTGAGGACCAAGACAAGTTGCTAGAAACTGCTGTACCAAGATATTTAAAGCTCATCGTCCGAGAGGTGGGAGTCATCACCAGTCGGCAAAGGGCTAGCCATACTGACGAGAGGACTTTTGTTAGTGATGCGCATGCACAAGGACTTTTCTTGGTTAAGCTTCATACTCCACCGATCGCTCTCAGCTTCAGAAACTGCATTAAGACTTTCGTTCAGGGCAACGTCGTCCTCTAGGCAAGAGGCAACATCCTTGAACTATAGAAAGTCGTCCGCAAACAAACGAGGTACTCACGCTTCTTTACCCGCACAAAAAGTGAGATCTATGCACAAAAATTGAAAAAGAGAAGAGGGCCAAGGACACTCCCTTGCGGCGCTCCCGAAATTACAGGAAGGGGATCAGGATGGTGACCCGTCTACATCGACGAATTGTTTCGCATTTGAAGATAATGCTGAAATCCATTGGCAAATTCCGTGCTAACAGGAATGGCCAATCTCATTTAGTTTGTAAGTATAAGACCGAATGAGGAGACTCTGTCGAGAGCTTTGCTAAACTGCAAGGAAGATGACTGCCTGACTTGCCTGTGCCTATCTACTATAGAAGCAAAAGAATGAATAGCTGAAATGAGCTGATAGTAGTAGAAAGTCCTTTTCGGAACCCATGCCGGAAAAGGTGGGGATTATTTCTACGTTTATCGAGGAAATCGTGATGTACTTAGAAGCATTATATGTCCAGTAGTTTACACGAGAAAGAGTCTGGTGAGTGAAATTGGGCGATAATTCTGTTAACATTGTACGGTTGCCTTTCTTTTAAAGCATGGCACAACCCGAGCGATTCTACCAATCTGAGGGGAACAATCGCCACAGGGAAAATGACATCTGGAAGATAACAACAAGGAATCTAGAAATCCACTCAGCGTACCGATTCAAGTAAATGCATGATTGGTATATTATCAGGACCATTTGACGGACGATTTAGGTTTGAGTCAAAGTTGCATAGAGGAGACTACCTTCAAAACGCGATGAACTCTGGGAGCTTATTTCAAGTTTCTTCGTTAGAAGGAGGAATGGTCTAGGTACTTCTGAGGTAAATTGCCTGACTGAAAGAAAAGGTCGCTCGTAGCCTGTCAGTTTGACTGCTGCTGTCGTGAACCAACATTTCCCGCAACTTCATGACGTAATCGACAGTTTTTTGCCGGATTTGAGCTGGAGGTGTCGCCAAGACCTTCGTCAATGGATTCTGTCCTCGAAGGAATCGTGTAAGTGTATTGGAATGATAGAACTGTTGTATTATCGTGCCGAATTTTAATGCCATGCTGGCTTTACGCTTTGGGCAGGGGAGGGAGCAACCGTGAACTCGACTTACGGTTTCTTTTTTACTTTCCGGTACCAGATGAATTATTTCGCGTGTCTGTCATCCGGGGGCTTTTGCGTAAGCACCAGATATTTACTTTTATTAGGAATAAAAGTTTCGAAGGCAAAAATGACAGATAGATTTGGGACTTATTCCAGCACAACTACCATCGTCCCAGAAAGCGATGTATCTAAGGATTAACTCCAAGGTAATCTGTAGAACAGATTCGTTCATTCGCCCCAGAAAAGTCGCTAGAAGCTTATGCGCTTCGGGGAAGTCACACGTTGTAAAACCGTCCGGAAAGCGCGCATGAGGCGAGGAGAAAGAACTCAAGCTTATGGTCGGACAAACCATCTTCCACTGATACCTGTACCTCGAGACAGAGACCTACTATAAAGGACAATATCTGAAATAGGCGATGAATCACCCTGGACACGCGTGGGTGAATTAGCCTGCTTGAGGAGAAGGTCACAGGCAAACGCAATGTCGAAAATGGTCTGGCCAGAGGGGTGAAGAGGATGACAGATTAATGCCAATCAACGTTAGGTAAATTAAATCACCAACCAACAGCATGCAGCTCTTGGAATATCTTGTAGTATACAATCATAAGGCTCTAGGTATTCATTGGCTTAGATGAGGGTGAGTCTGTGTTGACCGTGTGAAATAGAGGGCCGGTTACCGCCAAAAAGTTACGTGCTGATTGTTAAACATTTAGACTACTGTACCCAATGGCGGAACAGCCGACACCGCCAGGCATAAGAAAGCGAAGCTCGCGGTGAAGTAGAAATTATAGCATTTCTTGGGCTCCCAATCTGGCGGTGCCTTTTGCGTCCGCGATTGTGCAGGAGTTTTACAACTTCCTACTTTCAAGAAAGAGGTATATTGGTCGAGGATTGATTGTTACGAAGCGCAATGAGAGTGACACAGTGTTCTATTTCCAGCTCGTGAGCTAAAATCGGCTGGCTTCGTTGAGCACTGCGGATTGGACAAAAGTAAAATGCAGAACACCTGGTAAAAAAAAATCGTATCTCTTATTTTAGAATTTCCACAGTGAGAGTTCACGTTTCTGGTTTCCACCAGCAACTCCTAGGCAAAAAGGCGTAGCATTGTATTTTCATCTCATCTATTGGCGATATTTCACCGTGTTTCTGGACCTACTTTCACGGCTTCATCTTTAAACCGCCAGGCACTGTGAATTTCTGGTTCGCTCCGAAGAGGACGGTGAGCGAACGTGCCGCCACAGTTTTCTGTTCCAGCCGCTAGGTGCCGTCCATTTCACTGGAGTAGTCTATCGCAAGCGAGAGACGGCTTCGACCCTTTCTCACTCGTCGTTTGTTATATGAGATAAGACGGCTCGTGGAAGTAAACCGGCGAGCAGCGTGGACGGCGGCACGTACCAAAAGGGGTCGCAAGTAAGCATATCTCCGAGGCGGTATCCTGTGTACGCGTGAAACACTGCGCGACAGTTTACTCAAGCATCGCGGCCCCTTCCCCCCTCCCTTTCCTCATGTTCTCTCTACCACGTAAACCAGGGTGACGTGTGAGGTCCCACAAGAAAGCCGCCACCTCAGCATGCGTTTAGGGGCCGGCAAACGAGCATTTGTGACATGCTTGAGAAAAAGCCAATCAAGGGCCCCGGATTAGCCCCACGGTTTTTCACCCCACTCAGACGGAACAGACTCCTCTAAAGGCTAGGCGAACCAGCGCACGCTGATAAGCGCGGGACCCCGAGTTCATTCGCCGATTCTTTAAAGGACTTCAAAAGGAAGTCTTTGTTCGGACAGGGGGTTACTCCGCGAAGAAGCAGCTATACCCTACCGGGAGTTCCAGCACCAACCGCCAGGATCGCGACATCCAACAGCTTGACACTCCGGATTTTCTGAAGTCATTCGTTGCCACTTCGGGAGCACTTTCGATGCGTGCACGCGGAAGAGGACGTTCAACACACGCTTTCTAGTGAAACACGCGCCGTCCGAAAAACTTATTTGGCATTCGTTTCCATGGTGACGGCGATGAAAGCAGACGGACTTTTTGCTGCGGAAGAACGCTGCGGCGCATTGATACGAGGTGCGTGCTGAGGCACTTCCCGCATGGTTTTCAATGGGCGGAACGCGAACAAAAAGAGTTCGAAGTAAGGACTTAACGCAAAAGGCGGGTTTTCTCCAGTGCCTCATAATTTGACGAGCCTTACACGAAAAGCTTGTTTTTTATGGCCACCCCGCGCCCCGTTTCTTTTATCCGTAACATGGGTCTAAAATATCAAACTGACAAAAACTTTTTTGTTCGTGGAACAGGTACATCTTGTACTACAGGATGATGGATGGAGTAAGAGTCAAAAAAAACAAATGGCACAATGAACAAGAAACACACACAGGCGCCACTCACAACTATATTGGAAAGGTGCAAAGAAGAAAACACACATCTCGTCACCTTCATCAGGTCCATGCATGCGCTTGGCCGGGGGATACAAACTATATCATCCATTCTTCTTCTTTTTTTTTTTGTGAATGAATGATAACGCGAGTATTCCTGACAAAGCTCATACGTGGACGTGATGAAGGTGACGAGATATGTATTGTTCCTCTCACCCATTGTTCCTCTCATCTTAACTTCTCCCATTACTGGCATTCAAACAAAATCAGTGACGGAAATATGTGTCTGGTCTCAAGATTTTTTCCCCGAATAAATGGCTCGCGCCGCTCCATGTAAAAAGTAAAAACAAATTGGTAAATATGTAAAATAGATGAAAAATCAATCTGACAACCTCCAACGGATCCTATGAATAATTTCGTTGCCCTATACTTTTTTTTAAACTATTTTTATGCTAATTAAACAGAGGACGTCCATCCAAGCCCTAATTCTCTGGGACCCAGCCAGACAGATTTCTGTCAAATGTTTACGTTCAAAACCGATCTTGTTGAGATTTTCATCGCCTTATGCTTATTTTTACTATGATTCTCAACTAATCCGCTTTTGCCTTCCCTCACGCGGCTACCTTTCACAAAGAGCACTTTGAACTTTAAAAAAAAAACTGTTTTTTTTTCTTTTATTACCTTGCTCGCTTAATTGTAATGAACAAACTAGATGTAAAACATAATTTTCAGATATCGACGTAATAAAATATAAAAAAAAGGAAACGGATTCTGCCGCCAGTCTTTCTTGATGACCTCTTTTCTTTTCTTTTTTTTTCTTTTTCGGTAAAGGTAGAGTAGGGGGCTGTCGCATTAACAGTGTCAAATTTATTTCGAGTGAAAATACGTTTGTATTTTATTATGTTTGCGACCCTCGAAGCGATGGACTCGCCGAAGTCATTAAACTTGACGCTGTACACGGACTCCCATTGAATGACCGTTCATCATTATTAATGGCGTACCTTGCTAGATCCGGCGAAACTTTTACAACAAGATCCTGCTACGTGCGTTGGCCGTGAGATATGACAGCCTGTGTCCGCTCAATATTTCTTTTTCATCCGGCTATGATCGTTAACCCTTCTAAAATGTCTGAGCTTCAAAAAAAGCGAAAAAAAAAATAAAATTGACTTAATTTTGTTGAAAATTTCATTAGCGCCCAGCAGTATTTGTCTGAGGGTCACTCAGACGTAACGCTACAACCCTAAGGTAACGATTAAGTGAGAAAAAAGTAATATTAATAATAATAATAATCATTATCATTATTATTATTATTATTATTATTAGTAGTAGTAGTAGTAGTAGTATTATTAGTATTAGTAGTAGTATTATTAGTAGTATTTCTTGAGCTGAGGGTCAGAGAGCAAAATATGAAGGAAGTTTATCTAAACCATACATGGCTCAGCAAAAAAAAGTTATTTGAATGAAGTAAGACATGAACAGTCTTATTAGTCAAGTAAGCACAATTAGAAAGTAACCACAAAACAATACTTTTGCACATAGGAAACTGAAAACGTAAGGAAATAACTATTATGGAAGCACATAACTAACATTTTTTTGCATAAAACGTGAGACCCACAAAAAACATATCAAACATAAAGTATAAACTCCAAGAAGCTTACAATTCACAAAAATTTCAAGCTAAAAACTATGAATACGTGCAGAAACGACTCATTAGAAACTATGCAAAAACAAAGTTGCACAATACAACCGAAATGCAATTAAACAAGCAGTTACAAAATGCTGTTCTGAGAACAATCAGAAATTAGCATTTTTTGTCATTTTTGAAGACCAAAAGCGAAGTAGCATTTTCTTTTGATTAGCTTAATAACAGCAGGCGTACTTGCTTACGAAACTCAGGGATTTTAAGATAGCACTTGGGAGCCATAATTCGTTTGCATTTTAGTATTCAAGTAAAGTTCAGTTCGGAGAATGAATTGACTTTGGCAGTTGGTGTGGCAGATTTCTAAAAGAAGACACAATCATTCCGATCATATTATTTCAATCTAAACTTTTTGTTACTTTGCGAAATATGGAGCTGACGCACGAGCCCAGAATTGTCAAGAAACTCAAAACTTCTAAGCGGCATATTTCACTATCTCTCTTTGTTTAAAGAGTGTTGATTTTAGTTCTTTGGGGTGGAAGGAAGGTTCCTTTGAAACAACTGCGCTTAAGTAAAAACTAAAAAATACACAAAATGGTTAATGAAAATAGTTTTACTATTTGGTTTGCCTCCAGGGTGTGGTGTCTTTCACTGAATTATATATTTTTTGCTTTTTCCGAATGCACCATTGAGGAGAAAATGCAGTTCATCCTGCCTTCTTTACAGTCTTTGATTATATTATTCGACATAAAGCAGTTATGTCCTTATGTCGTATTACTCAAAACCCGTATAATTTGGGCGTCGCGTAAATAATCAAGGAATCGAACCGAATAAAATAAGTTAGTGGCCCAGTTGGTTGAGCATCATAAAAAAAAATATTAGGACAAATGTAGCGTGAGACATGCAAACAGGTACATAAACTGTGACCGCGGAGTAGTGTATGAGGTACCGTTCTCATGTGGAAAAGTTTATCTGGGCCAGACCGGACGATGCGTCAACATCAGGCTGCCTACAGGGAGCATGAACTTCTCCCTGAGAAATGCTCCCCATCAAGTCACCTAGCCTTTCATGTGAACCACTCTGGGCGCCTTTGGCGACCCGTTGTTCGCTTAGCGCAGTTATTGCGTCGGTTCCACGACAAAGGAACTGAGAAATCTACGAAGCCCGGGATACAGCGGCAAGAAGCGAATACTGCATGAGCTCGCCATCAGTGAACTTTTCACCCAAGGAACTACGATAGTGCCTTGACTCTTTTTCATCTTCACCTTTCGTTTTAAATGTTTTGTACATTTATTTTTGTATTTTAGCATTTTTATTAATTTTTTTCGATTCAACTTTTTCAGGCTTTTTTTTCAGTTTCCTTTTTTATTTGTTTATATATACTTATCTTCGCCTTTTTTTCTCAACATCATTTCATTAAAACGTCCGTTGAAAAGTGGCGCTTGTTCCGTCCTGTCCTTCCTTGTACTTTGTCTTTCGCGCTAACATTTTTATGATAGGAATAAAACCGTGTTGACTACGCGATAATGGCATGATGATATGCGCATGCATCTGTAGACGTTGAAAAACTGTCAAAAACTTAAAAGTGTGTGTTTAGGTTAAGACTGCTTCGTGCGCAACATCCCACATCTGTTGGTTTTGCAAGCGAGACACAAAAATTACAGAAAGATCCATTGGTGGATTCTTTGGGAATGCGTTTGCGACACCTCTAGGGAAATGCTAACACTGACCCTTCACTGTTTTATTTTGGCTTTCTCTTTTGCCGGCTCTATTTTTGCTGCGTCTTTTGGCCTCGTTGCGGGGTCAGTGTTAGCGTTTCCCGAGGGAGTGACGTGTGTGGCGTTTTCCAAGGGTCATGCCAACGGATTCCCCAAGAATCTGCCTCTACTGGATCTTCCATACGTTTTTCCGTCCCTTTTTGTACTCTGCCCGTCAAAGCACGTGTTGACGCCATTGGATAAGGGGTGGCGCACACGAGGGCGAAATCACAGAATTTCTCCACGGCACGTGCATCCTGCATGACCAAAAAGCGAGGCTTTGCGATGTGCGAAAGCCTCGCGTTTGTGTCTCGTGATGCGCACGCGCCGGAGAGAAATCCGCGGGATTTCTCCCTGATGTGAATACTCCCAACTATGGTCATCCTAATCACTCCTTAGGCCAGAACCGCATCCATACCACTCGTGGAAAGAAGCGGATCCATTTCGCTCGTGGAGTGAATCACATCTCGTCTTTTTAGCTACAAACACAGATCACAGCCCACGCACCGCTACAGTACGGAACCCAGGGCGAAGAACAACCGGCGACAGAAGAGCGGCAACTGAGCACGCCCGCATTCCACTGCTGGCGCAACACCTCCTAGATAACAACGCTGTAGTGCTCAATGACATGGCGTCATCAAAGAAGATAACGCTGGGCACAGGTGGACCAGCCTTAAAAGCTAACGCGCTATAACCTCTATCCTCCTAAAACAAAAAACGTAAAATGGCTCGGCATTTTTTTCCGTAACAACTATTACAGCTATTCTATTTTTTAAATCAGTTTATTACCACCCTGCCAGTTTTACATCCCCAAGAAGGAAATAATTCTTGCAAAATAGAACCATTCTTAGGTCGCACTAGCACTTTCCCTTTTCTCTCTTTCAGTAGTTTACACAGCAGAGACTGCAATGCATCACCTGATTTTATAGTTACTGATTGCAATCCCATCTCATTTAAGGATAAGTGTTCGAAATAGCATAATTCTTCACCTTGATTTTGTTTTTGTAGAAAACTCTCGTACTCTGTTCGTGCTTTATTCTTACCTTCAATTCCTTTGATTGACGACATTGGGTGTATCTGCGGTCACATTCACCTCTTCCGTGTTTGCTATTTTCTTTTTTAATCTATGTAACTTGTTCTGAATCTCCCCTCATGCAACGCGCGTCCTTCAGACGCCCATTTCGAGGTGCATACGCTCCAATATGAAATTCAGCGAAATTTCACCCACATCAAAACAGGCACTTGGCGCTGCTAAGCGTCACTGTTAAACGAACGGCTTGCACGATAGTATACGGTTCGAAAATAGAAACTCGAACTCCCACGACTCAGGCATTCATCGGCTGCATCAGCTGACCGAGTTGGTCATTTGAGTGGACTAAGTACTTCGAGTGCTCTGTCCGTGGCAGCCGTCAGTCGACCCCGTCGTGTGTACTGCTTGGTCATGCCCGTAGACCACGCCCACTGAACTGTATATACTGACTGATGTGTCTCAAAATTGGTTCAAAACATTAATCGACACATCTGAGCTAGTATTCCAAAAGACAATAACTTTTTTTTTCTTTTGTGAAGTTATTGAAGTTTCTAATTTGGTACGAGATGCTACTGATAACACTAAAACGTGACGTCAGATGTTGTAATATAGGGTCAGAACAGGTTGTTTTGGACCGGTTACAAGAAGCGTGATGTAAATTAGAGTTCTAATAAGCTCACACCAGCAAAATAAAAAAAATATATTAATGCGCAAAATAGTGCGTTTTTTTCTTTCTCTAATTGCTCTGCTTGACTGGCAAGCTATACATACTACTGGTGACGTCACCTCATTGTGGAAATGCGGAAAATGTTTAATGTTGATTTTGACATTACCTTCATTTTTCGTTTTCTCGATAGCCATTTTTATTTTTTCTTAAATAATAAATGCCATGTCGGCAACGACAAAGCCTGATTATTGCGAAAATGTGCTTGGTTCGGCATTTGACTCGCCTGGCGTTTCAATAGCTCTCAATGAGCATAGAAAATCGAATGAGCTCCATTCACTTGCAAAGAGAAGGGCGATAGCTTCCAGATTATTAGACAGCATAACGACGTCTTCATCGTGTTGACGCAGAAAGTGTTGTTTTGCCGACACAGGCGTGTTTGACACTGCTGCGAAATGCGTCGCTCCGAAACCACGACTGCTCTGCTCCCTGGTTGACCATCATTGGGGACGTCGTTGACCCGGCCGCTGCTGGCCCGACAAAGGCGAGCGGATGCGGCGCTAATGAGTGCGTAATGAGAGCCCGGGGACGACGCTGCCGCTACCGAGGCCGAGACCGACGCCGCATTAGCATGATGGCCCTCTCTCAGGCCGCATCCTCTCCGTAAACTTACAAACAAAAAACACTTTGCCTGCCTGTGGATTTTTGCTTCCGGAATGAAACCTTACGCCCCGACGCAGGCTGTAACTCGAGGCATTCGAGAATACCTTCGAAATACGTTAACGTTTCCATAAATAGATTGTTTTCGCGTAGATTTTTTTTCTCAACTGTTGTGGCTTTTTCGTGGGAAAAACACGCCAAATTATTATTTAAACATATTACACCTGTTCAAGTGACGTCACGTGTCTTGCACGCATCGCGAAATGAAAATGTTCTTATTAACACTCTTAGCTACATTTCGTTACGTGAATAGCCTCACGCCCCCGCCACGCGGTAAGATTTAATGTCAATTTCATCGAATTAAGTTATCGGCAAATCCTCTCACTATCCTGACGACTAGCGTTGCGCGACCACCGCGCTGGGCTGGGAGTGGCGCGCGATGATTGGCCGATCGAATCGTATCAGTCGATGGAACTGACATTACATTTTCGCTATGTGGCAGAATATTTTTACAAAGGTACGACAATATTTTTAATGAATTACCTTTGATCATGGAAATAAAATGTCATAATATAAATTAAACGTTGAAAGGCCTTTATGTCACTTGCTTCGCTTCATGGCCTCGGACGTCACCTCGCATGCACCACACGGTATCCGGCGTGTTTCTTCTGCGGGAGGCTACCTTGGCGCCTAGAGTAACGTTGTGTGCTAAGCGTCCTTCGATTGCCTGGACATTTCTGGTCGTATAAAGTGGCGAAATATAATAGAACCTGCGTTCTCATCAATAGCTGACCTCCAGTATGTTTAAAGCGGAATCAGCTGAAAATAAAGCTGAAAATACTGCATCGCGTAGTCTACGCGTACGAACTGGAGTCACTTCAGTACGGGAGACGCCACAGAAAGCAACGCGTTCGTGCAAGTAGATTTGATAGCGTCAGAAGCACTGAGAAAACTACGGTAGCCTGGACAACGTCTCAAAAAAAAGTTACTGGAAGCTTTTTTATTTGTAGGTTATACTTAACATTACCGCCATTGCTGTTCTCGCACGTGTGGTCGTTGATGGCACCATGAATACGACTTCTCACATGGGCGTGGCATTCCATTTGTTCTAATTTTCAACTTTATTTTTTTTGTGATGCATAATTTGCGCTTATACGATGAAAACAATTTTTACGCTCCAGTCGGGAACTTTGAAATTAAATTTACACACGTCTTATCGCAAAGTACTGCCTAAAGCTGGAAGTGAAAAGACTTCGGTTGTAGTAACATTGTTTAGTTCATGCTCGGGTCTTGATCCTGCCATCACCGAGAGAGTCTCGAGTGGCAATTAGCGCAAATCTTGTTGCGTCGTTAGCTCGACCCCAGTGCAGCCGCGGTCGCGCTGCTAAAGAGAGAAAACAAAACAGAGCCTGCGCGCACCTTCTCACGCGCGTTTGCTGTTACCTTCTTGGAGGACGCTTTTGTTAGATTAAGTCACGCTAAAGAACACCCCGCAGACATGTGCAAAAGCACACGTATACGCAGCGAAGCTAAAACTGCTTTGAAAGATGCGTGAGGAGCGTCCTCGGAATTTTCCTGTCATCATGTCCACAGCATGTCCTACGAGATGTTCTTCTTTACGTGTGTCCAAAATCTTTGTTACCTGAGAACTTCAAAGACATTTACGGAGAAGACAACTCAATTCGCTAAACGCCTTGTATTAGCAATATTTTTTCCCGAAAGTATTTATTTAAGTGCGAGAAAACCTGCATCATTATGTCCCAGCTCGGACGCATAAAGGCCGGTTCAGACACTTGCGTTTGAGTGCGTTTGACTGCGTTGCGGCGAGAACCGAAGCGAGTCACCGGCACATCTGTGCTTCGTATGAAGCGTGGAATCCAATTCAAGGAATCTTCTTGGCACGCGATATAAGCAGCAGGAATGTCCCGGTGTGTCGCTGCCGCAACGCAGTCAAACGCAGTCAAACGCAACTGTGTGAACCGGGCTTTAGAGGGTATTCACTGGCTGCCATATTTGAGGTCACTATTTAGAGCGCATGCTCAGAACGAGCTCACATGATAGAGCTGTCAAGACCGGCAATCTTGATGGTGCGGGGTGCACGTTGCAAAATAACTGTGGAAGCTAGCCATCAGCACGTGCGTCAGCATTAGCGCACACGGATGTGGCCGCCAGTGAATTCGCGACTCCAGCGACCTATGAGGACGCCACTATCGGGCAAATATGGTGGTCGAATCCAGGTCGTGCCGTGCCATGTGCCAGCTCAACGCACAACGCTGGGGCGTCAGCAAGTAAGCATTGGACTCAAAATTGGTTCCCCGCGTTTTATCTTCCACGTTCGAACCTGCGGCGATGCGTTGGGGTAAGCGAACTTCCAGAAGCTTGACCTTCTTCGAGGAAACAAGGAAAGGACTGCCCACTGTCCTTCCACGCTGCTGATGAACGTTGATGAACGCAGGGAATGTCTGGCTCACGCGGTTACATAGGTCGCGTGTAGAGCAACCCTGGATCACAAGGCGATACTACGGTTACGACACAGTCACCGGTAGAACTGTTCTGCCGCGCAATCCACTGACAACATGGAAACACGGAAGCCAGTAGAGACGAGCAGAAATCGCGAAGGGGACCTGTTCCCAGCCAGTTCAGTGTTTTCCCGCTAGGTGCCGTTCGTTTTGCTGGAGTCGCGAATACACCTATCTCCCCCATTCACACGGCCGCGTTAAGGTACCTTTAGATAAGGTCTCTTTAGCAAAGATAGCTGGAGATCGTTACTACGCGGCTCACAAAGGTCCCTTTAAATAAGAGAGGTCCCACTTTAAAGGGAGCTCGCCAACCAATCTTTACAACTACATAGAGAAGCCTCGAACCGATGAGCTCGGATTAAAATGACCAGATATTGTCACGAATGACGAGGGGACAAACAAGGAATAACTGAGAAAACTGAAACGTTTAATGGGGCGAACTTGTGCCCAAAACAAAGAGGAAATGGAAGATAACAGCAGAGCGTCGTGGTCGTCGAAGTCAGCGTAACAGCAGGTTCGAACGCTGGGGCGAGACTGATCCCGGCTCGCCACGCGGAGCGCCTTTTGCCACCGGCGTGGGTTTCTGGAACATTCGGCCTAGAACGTTCGGGGCGTAGAACATTCGTAACTCGGTGAAACGAGAAAGTTCTCGAACTTGCGAGAATGTCAAGTAGAAAGAACAAATAAAAGACACTTCCGCTCCCAGGAATCGAACCCTGGCTCTTCACGTGGGAGGCAAGCACGATAATCGTTAGGCCATGGCCGCGCTGCCTACTTGACAGCTGCGCGCGCGGCAATATATAAAGGTATGCTGTTCATATTTCTAAGTAGCAAGTGCTGGATTAATTCTGAACACAAACGTGAGGGAATAAGCTAGCCAGAAACGTATACCTTCCATCCCAGCAAGCGCATGTTCGTCGCTGCGGTAAGCGAGCAAATCACGCGCCATACCCACGAACACTGAGAATGGAACCGGCCAGGAGCCCTTTTTCGGAAAAGGTTTATTGGCGGCATGCGCGATCAGAAAGTGTCGCTGTTGTCGGCCTTCCACAGTTGGCCGAGTGCTGGCCGCGACGTCAGCAAAATTTCTCATTGACGCAAATAAGAGGAATGGAAGAACTTCCATTTCGACGGTGTTGGTAGTGTTGCTTTAAGAAACGCAATGATTTCAAGCTTCCACCATGCTCCTTACAAACACCGTCGAGCTTGTTGTTCGCAAGGTAATGACGTTACGAAAGGTAACCATAGGAGGGCGCCACTATAGGCGCCACTAAAATAACTCGCCACTCCGCTAAAAAGGTTCAGTTATCACAGCTCCGTTGAACGTGTCTGTTAAAAATTACGCCCATTTAAAATAAATCACGAGATTTTTGCATACGCAAAAAACACCATCGAGCTTGGAAGTCTATATGTTATAATACTCACTTTCGAGCATCAAATGTGCTTCTTGATGTACATGTTTCGCAGTTTTGACGTTTGTCTTGAACGGAAGCACCTCATTTAGAGTTCGGTTGTGCGGCGCCTAGCGCCATAACAAAGGAAAACAACAAAAGCTACAACAAAGTAGGCAACGACCTTCGAAGCGATATTTTGCCCTTTTGTGCGTTTATTGAAATACACTGCCTAAAATATCGGCCCCCTCATGGCGGCTGCAATGCCCCGTCGGTTCAAAGAGGACAAGTGCATGGGGAAATGGCGAACCTTTTTCAAGATAGCGTACGCGGATGCGTTGGCGAATTGTCCGTAGTCAAACCTTTCACTTCGAAACAATACCGCACTTTCCTCGTTGGACCGCTTTGGGGTGGGCGCTGCAACTCTCGTTCAAGCTCGTCCTGCTCCATACGTCATGTAAAATGGGTTTTCTTCGTCGTTCATGCCAGTTCAAGTGCCGCAAATCGTTACGATTAGGCCGATACAAAGGGAATTGCAAGTACCATCTATCCCTACATCAATCATCCGTTAGTCTCCGTGTAATACTGAATGCCCTTTACTAAACCTACCTTTATCTAAGAGACCTTAGCGAAAAGTACCTTTATGATGCGTGCGAATTATTTTGATGCTAAACTGTCATCCTACATGAATTACGCGAACATTTCGACATAACTTCTTAGAACTGCCTGATTGATCGTATTGGAGAGATGGTTAGTATTGGGGATAGCAAGATTGATCTCGCTCTACTATTTTTTTTTTCATCTAGAGAACCAGTGTATAATTAAAGCAACAACTAAGGTGAGAACAAATATAAAACAGGACAACGCAAAGAGGTCACGCCAAAAGCTACATATAATAGAAAAAAAAAGACATTTGGAGGTACATTTTACGGCTCCTTGTTTTTTTCTTTTTTCAGACACGAACCGTGAATCGGCGCGATCCCCAAGAGACCGTAATGAACTCGTTGAAAACGACGAGCCTTTATCCCTGCTCCCTTTACCCCTTAAGGCGCACAGTGCGGGAAAGCAGCGTGCTTGTTGGACCAGTCAAACGCCCACCTTTCGCCACACGATCACAGGCGCTCCCACCTTTCCACGGGGGACAGAGAGCGGAGGCAGGTGATGAAAGAGGGGCGGTTCATTGGTCCGATGAGCGTACGTACCTCCACAGCACTGTCAGCTCCCACGCCCTGCAGCTGCAGCAGCGTACCCTACCGAATCTGCCCTTCCGCCGGCGCGGTCTTTAAAATCCTCCAAAATAGAGAGCAGCACTCGAAAATCATGTAGTGCGTGCACCGCGAGGTCATGAAGATGGTTATGTGATGCGTGAGGGTGCAACTTCTAGGGTTTCTGTTTTATGTCTATAGTTAAAATGAGTAAAAATAATTAAAATTGGCACAAAAATAAACGAGGAACGGTTCGTGTCGTTGTCACTTAACACTCTTTTTTATTTTATATTTCTTGTTGCGGAAAGCATTAGCTATTCTATGTGCAGCGGAGCCGGCGGCGTCTGTAAAAAAGAACCGCAAAAAAATGCCCATCTTCCCATTGGCTGAGCAAAATGGCTCCTAGACAGCCATTGTGCAGGCCGCTTCATGAGAGGGCGCGCGCGCTCGGCCGCCCTTCTCGTGCCAGGCGTTGCCGGAGGGGGATGGGGATGGGTGCTGCAGCCGCTTCTGCTTCTCTAGGCACCGAGGAACATGGCGGCGCCTGGGGCATCTATATCGTCTGCGGCCGCAACGTCGGCAGTAGCGAAACGTGGCCGTCCACGCCAGTACGCCGCAGACGAATTAAGCGAGCGGATGAACGACATTCATGCTTTTGCATTCTCAACTCATAAGTGCTTATGATGTCCTCGGAATTTTTTTGCCGACTCTTTTGTTGATTTATCGGAGCTAGTTTGTCGAGGCGATTTTTATTTTCTTCGTTTATTTCTAGTGACGTCCATACTCCATTTCACTTCGCATTCGACCGCAGAGGACGCTACGAGTGACTCGAGTCGATCCAATGCGATTGTCACGTCAACTTCAGAAGGGTCTGAACGACGCTTATAGGGCGCGTATAGTAACGTTTTCGCAGCACCGGATTGGCTGGGATGGCTCGTAGCATCCACGGCGGTTCATACTAAGGTGAAACAAAGTATATTTATACATATAGTTTTCTTTTACGTTTTATTCAATTGTTTAGTCACCATGCCTTGCGTCCTACCGTCTTAGTATTCTGGGAAAAGAAAGTGGAAGGAGGATGGAGATACGCGCGAGAGAGGAAAAAATGGAGAAAAAGTGAGGCGAGCAGCGCTGCCGTGGAGGGAAGGCTCCAGTCGGTCGGTCCCGGTGGGGCTTTTGGGCTCAAGTTACTTTCTATTGATTTACAGCCGCGCAATATTCGTGTCCGCGTGCTCCCGCAGCGCTGGAACTCCATCGACTCGCCTCGACGGAGCCGGCGACTCCGCTCTTATCGACAGCGCTGTGTTCCCTCCATGGGGGCTTGGCCGTACCCAACGACCGGATAATCATCAGACCACCGCAATGACTGAAACGGCGTTTAGTCGGGAAAACTCAATCACCGCTACTCGTCGACTCGCCATGGGGCGGAGAAATACTTTGTATAGGTGCCCCATATACTCGAAACAGAGCTGGAGTGACTCCCGCAAAGCACTTGAGAGCATCGTACACGAGGCAATCGTACACGGGCAAACGACGAGGCTGACAGTAGACAGTTTCAGTGGATCGTACGCAAAAGCTTCGTGTATGCGCGAGGAAGCTGCGGGTCGGGAGTGCGCATGCGCAAAACGCAGCGGCAATGCTAGTGTGCTGGCTATGCACACGCAAAGCGGGGGTTTTGCGTTGGGGGCTGGCGTACTTTGCGCGACTCTCGCGGGAAGTTCTCGATGGATCTCTGATGCAGTGAGAGCAGTGGCGTCACGAGGGTCAGCGGCACCCGGGGCGGTAGCCCGCGGCGACACCCCCCCCAACCCGCTCTCGCGTGGCCCACCCGACCCCCGCCCCCGTCTGTGGCCCCACGGCCCCCCCCCCCGCTCTCGTAGCCCGCCGCGACACCCCCTGAGCCCTGCACCCGGGGCGGTCGCCCCCCCACCCCCCCCCTTGTGACGCCACTGGTGGAGCCCAGTTTTAAGATAGCGGCTACCTGCGGACTGGCAGCATGGGCGAGATGGTGTTCGCAAAGTTAAGTGTTACGTATAAATGGCGGGGAGTTCGGCTCGGCAATAGGTGACCGACATTTGCAGCCGGAAGTTTCGTCATCCGAAGCGAGGCGTCACGTGACTTCACGCTTCCGGTTCGTCCGCGGTGCCGGCCGTGGTTCGTCCAGCTGCATCGAGAGCCCTTCTAGGTGTGGTAGCCGTGCTGTATTTGCCTAAAATGTTCCGGCATAAGATGTTCCGGGATCCCGTGAAGCAAAGCGCGGAAGCAGCGATGGGCCCCGGTGTTAAGCGAGTGACGGAGCGAGGTGAGCTCTGGCAGCCAAACATCGCTGACCGTTTATGCGCGGCCAATTTTGTTACAGGCGAGTACAGCGTGTTCTCGCTTTCTTCAGAGTAGGGGCCGCGGAAATAACGATCTCTAACAGAGTCCTTTGGCACCCAGAAAAAGGTCTCCAATAATCCGCGAAGGGGAGAGGCTGCTGCTTGTCGTACAAGGCATCCGCGAGAACGCGGGATGCAATCTCACCGGCCAATTAGTTCATCGCACGACGTTTCGTCGACATACAGTTTCATCGGCAGGCCATTCAATCGTTACATCGACAGCCCGGATTAATTTTTTCCTGTAACGAGCCGCCGCAGACTATTGCCGCTGAAGCGGAGTGAACGAGGTGGCTTGCTCTAATATAAATAAACAAAAGGACAGGTCAGCTTGCTATATAATATAATAAGCAAAGCCGGAGGCAACACCTTCATCTTGACTGATAATAAAGCGGTAGTACGACCATGCGTAGCTTATATCAAAATCGGTGCTCCTTTATGCATGCTTTCTTACTCGACATCACTAAAAAAATGTGCGGGCGGAGGGTCATGCAGTACACGGGGGACAACTTAGTTGAAGTACAAAAAACACGCGAGTCTTTACAAGCAAGGGTTCTAGCATATAGTCAGACGTCGTCGAAACTAACCCTTGTACGGAAGTGGAGTTTCGATCGCGGGAGAAAACGTGTTAGCTAAGTTTGGAGACGTCGTCTGACCGACTTCTTTCCCTGTCTCTTCAACTTCTGGATGTTTCAAGATGTTTTCATCCAGTCTCAGGTGTTTTAACAAAATGAGAAAAGTACGCCAAAGCTTCGATTGGGCAGTCCATCTACCTGCGTCCCACAGCTTGCATTCGTACCTATTTCAGTTGGTGATGTGATCAAACGTAAACATAAAAAATAAACAAAGCCCAATGAAGAACACTAGATTAAAAGAGAAACAAAATAGCTTAACTAGCCTGCGTTTTCATGCGACAATCCGGAAAGCGCGGCGCGAGCGCAGCCTGCCGCTGGCCGCACTCGCTCCGCGCTTTCCGGATTGGGTACGGGCAAGCATACAGAGCACGAGCTATTAGCAGTTGATTCCAGCGCGCAAGCGCTTCATTGGCGCATTCATGGCTTCGGCTTCACGTGCGTAGCATTCGTTTTGCTCCAGGTGAGTGTAAAACAAAGCGTAGTTCTGCTTTTCATCACATGAGCTGTGCCAATCTAATCTCGAGGCGAATACGCAATGAAAATTATTTCCGTCCGCACTGTGCGTGGACGCTGCGACCCGCTCACGGCCTTACACATCGCGCAGGTCATCGCCCAAAGACAGACGGCTCTTTAAAGAGAAAATCGTTTAATTCTCCCCTCCCACCCTTCCTCCTCACATTAGACATTAGTAGGTCATAGATTCCTTTGCCCTAATGCGGAGGAGATCGAGATGCGGCGCTTTCTAGCGGCCACCTCGGGAACTAACGCTGTATGGCAAACAAAGCTTTCGACCGCAGTCATTAGTGCATTCGCTGCAATAATAAACGACGACGCAAGGCTCGTGGAAAATATGTAACACTATTTTTTCTCTTAAATGCATCTAGATAAAGTAATCTAGCCCCTCTTGCGTTCAATGTCATCGAAATTCTCTTGGAACAAGCGCATGCGTGGTAGTGGCGGATTCAGAGGGGGCGTCCGGATATCTTGACCCCGTCTTGCATTCTGTATGTGTAAACATTTAAGGCGGGAAACAGGGCGGGGGGGGGGGGGTCTTAAACATATGATACGCTGACCCCCCCCCCCCCCCTTTCTAAAATTACCTGCGTCCGACCCCGCGCGAGCGTGAAGTCGTGTCGTGTCGGCTGCACGCGCTGGATCGTGGGTGGCCGGCGCGGCGTCCCTGTTTTTCTGAATGATTCACAAAACACGCACTTCACTTTTCAGTTACCCCGTCTCTTGCGACAATCATGGACGACATCGGCGAAAGCAGACGGTGTATCGTTGAAGGAGAGGACGTGATGAACTGCGATCATGCCATCGAGTGCAGCGTTGCACCAGAGCCGACGGCTGACAGTGTCCGCATCGTCGCGTACGTGCTGCACTCCTCCGCGCTGCATACACCCGGTTCGAAAGCGTGCTTCGAGCACTGCGGTACGCATCAACTGAGCACCATGTTACTAAAAACAAATATGCAGCGAGCGCGGGAACGATGTGGTGTACGCTATGCGAGTGCTGGCGTCGGAGTTGTTTGCCACACAGCGATTGTTTCTGGTGATGATGAGATAATGAAACTGCGCCCCCTCTACTTTGATCTCATCGCCAATAGCAATGACAAAGGTGCCACTTCTGCATGAGCACAGACAGAGGCACCGCGGTCGAATTTCGATACTCGCTCGTCTACTCGTGACCCAGACTTGTACGTATAGTTCAACTACTCTACTCAAGTTACTGTAGTTTAACTACTTTTCTGAGTAGTTTAGTGACTTTCAATTACATTTTCATTTCAGTAATTAGTAGTTTACTTTAATTACTTTTTTCGAGTAACTTCTACTCAAGTTACAAATTACTTTCAAATTTTACTGGTTGGTTTGCCTATAAATAAACATTCCTGCACAAATGAGATAAGATGTTGGAAGATCAGCTGGTATTTGCAAAAAGGGGGAAGCATGTGGCGTACGAAGTGGGGGGGGGGGGAGAAATGAATTGGAGAGTCTGAGACCCCCCAAAATTTTCCCGAGCACCCCCCTCTGCAACAACACTGCTACGAGGCGCGGGGAGCGAACGGACACGACGCAAGAGAGGCCGAGTGACTGCGGGATTAGCGCCGAAGACTGGCGTTTCTCTGTGTCCCGAAGCTCAAGGAGACTTGACCGATTTGAATAAAGGGCGCTGGTCCCCGCTTCTCCCCAACGTAGAGACTCTCGCTCTCAAAGGAGGCAACAAAATGCAGCACCTGCTCTGAAACTCATCTGGTGCTGCCGTAGTTTGTGCTGTACTCGAAGAATCGCGCGCTAAAGGGCAACGCAAAGATTACCTTTTTGCGTTGCCTTTCCTCCCAAAACTCAGAATATGCAGATCTTCAAAGATTCGAAGATCGTTCGAGAAACTTGTTGTAATTTCCCCCAACGTTTTAATATAAAAAAATTAAAAAAACAAGCAGCATTGGGAATTATTCTATGTACATACATGGTACTTAAAGTACTACTGTTTAAAAAATTGTACTTTACTTGAAGTAAATTCTCTGAACATGTACTTGTATTTTCAGAGGAAAGTAAAGCTCCCGACTTCAATGTACATTCCCCGAATTTGAAAACAAAAAATGACGGTATCGTCGTGTGAAAACGCGCTCTTTCGAGACGTCATCTGGTCATTTCGCTGAGTGAAGTAATGGCGGTTGTAAGACCGAGGAAATAAGTGCCTTATAAGTTGATTGTGTTAAATAGCTTGTCAGCGAGAGTAAAACTACTACTCTGTGGCGACTTCAATTTATACAATATTTGCTACCATTTCCGAAAAACCTGATGCACCTCCGATTGCCCCTGGAGCAATGCATACCAGTTTAAAAAAACAACACTGGATAGGAAATGAAAAAGCATCATGAAAGATTGTGTTCAAAGTGCGTGTACTTTACCTTGAAATATATTGTATTTATATACGTTACTTCAAGTACATTTCACCTGGTGTAGTACTTACTACCTTACATGAAGTACATAACCTCTCCTTTACTTTGTACTTTACTTCAAGTACTTTTTAGATGTACTTTACACAACACTGTAAACAAGCAAACACTGTCTAAAAATCAAGCTCAGACAGTGCTAAACCTCAAAGTAGAAATGACACATTCGCAGTACATCATTGACCAAACAAACAAGAAAGTACAAAACAATTAGGCACGCAGAAGCAGAACACGCTATTAAAGCATTTCTGTGAAAAAAAACAAGGCGATTGATATTTGGTTAGCACAATTTCGCTAACAGATCAAAACCTCCGTACTTTCTTTTTACCATAAAAAACATATAAAAGTAACTTCAAAGTAACTTCAAAGTAATTCGCTACTTTTTTACGTTAATTAGTAATTTTCTCAATTACTTTCTATTTGCGTAAGTTCTACTCTACTCAAATTACTTCTGACGTCAATACTCAGTAACATTAACTTAATTACTTTTTTTGAGTAACTTGTACATGTCTGTCGTGACCCCAGCACCCCACAAGAGAAACGGGGTTGAGCTGCGGCTTGGGATAATTTAAAATTAAAAAAATATATACAAGCAACGTTTTTATTTTGAATACTTCTCTCGAAGAGCATAGTGACGCGAAAAGTACGCGGAATTAGATCGAGATGAAAATTCGAGAACTCTATTCAGCGACGTGTACACAACGGATTATCAGTTGGGAGCGACTAATTTGATGGTGCGTGTTCGGATTGACGGTGACAAGTCTGATTGTTTACTATAGAAGCTTGGAGTCATTGTGTTCTTAAAACATCACCGTCGATATTAATAGCCTGACATTACTCTTATTTACACAAAGCAAAGCGCGTTGGATAAAGTGGAGTTCACACAGAAACAATAAAACACTGAAATGGACAAAAAACAAACACTCACAGTTCTTCGAAAGAAAAAAAAAGTCTGGTAAGAGAATTGTGAGTGTCTGTCTGTCCATTTCAGTCTTTTATTATTTCTGTGTGAAAGTTTCCGCTCTTGTTTCTGTTTAAGAAAGCAGAATTAACCCCAGTTTGACTTAGGGTGCCTTCATGTGCGCTTTGCTTGGGGTGATGACATCTGGCCATTTTGTTTCTAACGTTTATTTTTATTTTTTGTTCTCAAGCGCGTGAAAGAGCGTGTCCCCGCACGCGCTCGTGGCGTTGACTGTGCTACAGCGACATTTTGTTTCCAGCGATTTATTTGTATTTTTCCTGTGAGCGCGTGCTGTCGGCATCGTGTACCACAAACGATGGCATCACCCTAAACAGAGGGACATCGAGGCACTCTAGTTTGACTAATCTTGGAAAGCCGGCCACACCAACGTTCTTTGTAGCCTACGTTGCCAGTTGTCAGTACTTAGAAAATAAAACAGTAAAATGATTTTATCCCTCGATGGGGGTACAACTGCCAAAGAGGCGAATAGACCTATTGCTGTATTACCCAAGCATCAAGGAGAATGCAGGGATTGGTGTTCCACGCGCCGCACGTGCTGGCCTCAGCAGTAGTAAATTTTCCAAAGCAAAAACCTAAAACAAATTGTATCTTGCAACGCGCGTTCGTCAACGCTTTATTTTGGTTATTTACTTCGAATATTTTATACGGGGAAGGCGTGCGCGTGTGGCGCGTGGAACACCAATCCCTGCATTCTCCTTGATGCTTGGGTAATACAGCAAATGGTCTATTCCGCCCGTAGTTGGGCAGCGCTACTCGGCTGGTTTTGACCTTGCCACGTCGGGCTACTCTTTGATCATATCAAAAGACCGAGAGAAAGGGAAAGAACGGCAGGGGTACGTTTTTCAGCAAATTCTGCTTTATCGGCGGAAATAAGAACGATATCAGACTCTCAACTTCGACGGTGTTCATTTTAGAATGCAATTACCCCAAGCCTGCGCCGTGCCTTCTAGAGCCCATTAGAGACACTAAATGAGCTGCGCTTAGAGTATCGTCACTCCGTTCCCCGACATTGTTGTGGGCGCCGCCATTTTGGTGCTTGTGCAGAACAGACGCAACTGCCGATAGTCATGATTCAAAAGTGCTACTACTTCAGCATTAGATTCAGTGTTAGGAAGCTCACGTAATATTTCTTTGCTTTGTCGCGAACTGTTTAAACGTTTGTGGAGGACGGAAAAGCGTTTTCGTGATTTCAGATACAGCTTCATATAACTGGCAACCATGCTTTAAGCCACAATATGGCCAAGGGTCGTTACTCTGAAGCGTAGCTTAGTTAGTGGCACTAGAGCCCATCAAACGTGTTGGTCGCAGCTGGTAATCTTTTGTTACTTCACGCTTATGAACCAAGGTCGTCTCCACGCGCTCTCTCGTGCTGCTCTTGTTCGGCGCATAAGGAGGGGTAGGGATTTTTCGCCCCTTCAAATGAAAAACGTCTCGAAGATAAACGGATCTGCGGGTTTGTGAGAAAATACAACTTTGCGGCGTTCCTTCGGCCACTCCCCCGCTACGTCATAACACAAAGAATCTTTGTGTTCCCTGAGTTTAGCGACCCTGGTGGTCAATTGTATTATTCTTATTTTTGGCATTGTTTTGCGTCTCTTTGCACGGCCCTTTGGGCCAGGCAGTATTGTTAAAGAAATAAATAATAATAACAATAATAAGAAGAAAAAGAATAGTAATAAGAGATGGTGATGGGTCAGCGCGCGCTTCTTTCCTTCCACCGGGAATTGACTGCGCGTGCGGCGAAGTGCCATCAAGGGCAGTAAGCTGGAGCTGGGAGCGGAGCGTCCACTGAACTCAGTCTGTCACCGACTGTGGTTTCGGTAACTGTCGCAGACTATGGTTTCGGTAACTGTGAACTTTCAAATAAATAAACCCATTTTTTCTCTTTTACAGCGAAGCTGTTATAGGCGGGATTCACTGGACTCCTTATTTGAGGGCGATGTTTAGAGCGCATGCTCACAACGAGCTCACTTTTATAGCCTGCTAAGACCGGCAATCTTGATGGTGCGGAATGCACGTTGCAAAACAACTGCGGAAGCTCGGCGTCAGCACGCGCTCATGCAGCCGCGCACAGCTATGGCTGGCAGTAATTTTTCCCTATACGCTAGGGTCCGGGAAAAAATGCGTCCTCACATGTCGACAGAAAACTTCCCATTGGTCGTGGCAAGTATGAATACATAAAAACAAAAACAGGGGGCAACCAGTATGAGTCAGCCTTCCTTGGCGTTATTAGATAGTGAAGTCCTGATCCCTTCATATCATCTCAAGGCATCGTCCTTAAGGTCGTCCTAGGAGTCGTCCTTGAGGACCTCCGAGAGGTCGTCCTCTAGGCGTAGTCCTCGAGGGCGACTCTAAAGTCGTCCTTGAGGTCGTCCTAGACGTCCTCCTCGAGACCACTCTTCCGGACTGTTGAAACCCGCTCAGCGCGATTCTCCATCTACGTTTTGCAGTTTTGAATTAGACGTTTTCTGGCCCCTCTCGAAAGTTTCCACTTAAGTTTTCTGATGCATACTGGGCACCTTTTCGATGCGGAGCATCTCTTGCTCGGGTCTATGTCCCGCGGCGTCGGCGTCGTAGTCCGCACTCACACTACGCATGCGCAACTCTCCTCCTTCCCTCTCTCCAACAGCTGCGCGTTACTCTCTCCGCTCTCTCTCTCTCCCAGCTGCGTGCACTTCGCGTTCGTTCGCTTCTACTCACACCGCGCGCGCACGCGCAGCTCTCCTCCTCTAGTCTCCTCTCCTTCAAGTGTGAAAAAAAATAAACAGCGAGCGGCAAGCGTTCCAAGTTTCTCTGCCGCGAGCCGCGACGAAGGCTCGCGTAGGGGATTCCGCTAGGGCAGTCGGTGGCGCCATCTTTCGACGTCAGCACGCAGCTGACTCTTTCCTCGGAACCAACACGATGCTCCGCATCACCCCATGGTTCCCCTCGGGAAGATGGTGTAATTTTTTGTATTATTTTCCACTGTGATAAATAGGGCTTGTAAGTGCCTGCACTTCAAGCGTTTCTGCTCGACATTCACGGGAAACGAAAAGGGGAAGGACGTCGAATGACCCTTGACGCGATTCTGCGAACAATGCCAACTGTTCACACCCCTCCCAGAGATAATCCGCGTAGATTCCTTCTCAGTCATAGCCAAAAATAGATTTCCGGGTTGGAGTCAGTCGCGCCCGTTTCTTTGCCTTTGTGCTGGTATGAAAAAAAGAAGCTCTCCCCAAAATGCACCCCAAAATCAAGCCATCTTGGAATCCGTCCGATCGTCAAGATGTGACTGTTGTCGACTGTGACTGTGTTATTCTAGATCTTTCTGAAATAAATTATTTTCAGATAACGCTGCGTCATATGGTAGGTACAATATATTGTTCGAATGTTAACACTTGTTCCTTGTATGTCTGTGTCCTGTCCATCGGTAAACACGTTATTTGTAAGCGTGAAAAATGCACGCCTTTCGGCTGTCTTCTGTTGAAAATTATTTTCGACAGCTAAGCGCTTTCTCGTTTAACGCGCGTCTATACTTCGTTTCAGCTTCCGTCCGAGCGCAGCCAAAGCTACGTGTGGCCGGAGCCAATCATATGCCGGCAATAGGTCACACGATCGCCCCTGCACTTTTGTATCACTCCGCTGCACCGCCGGTCGTCCGCGCCGCCCGCGCTTGTCGAGTATTTCGTCTGCTACGGATGTATCAACGGTATCGTCTGACTGCTACAGGTTTAAAAGTGCCCTTTCACGTTCTGAAATTTAGTCACAGGGGATGTCAGTACGGAGGCTGGCCGCTGGCGTCTGTGTCCAAGCTGTCAACCTGTTCGGCATAGTTTCGAGATGTGAGAACACGTTGCAAGGTGCCCGATGACCCGGCCGTTGATGTTTTCTTCTATTGTCTGGATATACCAGGACTCGAGGCGCAGTCCTTTCCACCAGCTTCTCGGCGTTCAATGTAATCGGCAGGTAAAGGGGTGCCCTGATTTCGCCGCGTACCAGTGAATTGTAGTGGCCCGGACGCTTTTCTTGTTTACAACGCATTCGCGGTACGACGCGGCCGGAGTCTCGTGCCGAATTTGAAAGTAGACATTCATTAGGACCTCTTGCACCTGACGCCCAAACGCGCCTTTGCGAAAGGACGTTTTGAAGCGACTCGGTGAGGAAAGCGGCGAAGCATATGACTCGACGATTGGAACGAAATCACACAGAAAAATCGAGCGCTGCAGCCGCGTTGCCAGCGGATGTACGTGTTTTCACCAAACCACACGCGTTTACATATATTAATAAAAACATAAACTTCAGATATTTCATTCCTTTAGTTGCAAATCATTCTCAGCAGAACACATCCGGAATATTGTGCAATGTTTACGCACAAAACAGTTGTTTTTAAAAAATTACTTTTGCGAACTACTTTGTGGTGCGTAGGAATGCTCTCCTCGAAGTTGCGAACCGTCTCTCAGCCTTTGGCTGCGCTCGGACGGAAGCTGAAACGAAGTATAGTCGGGTGGCGCCGTGAAAACGTATCATAAAAAAAAAGAAGAAAAACGACAACTAACATTCCAGTCCCACTTGTTCTCTCGCGTGCGTACCTAACAAATATAGATTACAATCTTTCTTTTCTTTTTTTTAATGTGGCACAATGTTTTCTCAATGTTCTCGGGAAAATACATACACCATTAAATTCAAAATACAGCGGGAAAAGACGAGAATTTAGACGCCAGCAGTGTTTGAAACTGCGCCTACGTAGGCTGCGCCTATCGAAATCATAGTCCACTCGGTTAGGGTTAGCAGGAACACCGGTGAGAGTCCAGCTTCAAACCCAGTGACTGGGCCCAAAAACGGTTCGTTGCCCCTGCGGTCGAATGTTTCTTGGAAAGATATGGTGACTAAAACGTATCTCTGACTGGTGTCTTTACTGCATACAAAAAAAAAAAGTGTCTCTCGATTTCCGCTTGGTGACGTCATCGAAGCGCTATGCCGTGGCGGCAACCATCTTGGCGGTGTCACAGGAGCGGTGGTGAATTAATGTGGCAGACGCCTATCTGTTCTGCCGCAGGTCGCTCCCCAGCTTGACAGTCCACGGAAGCCTCGGCCGCCAGGGCCTCTAAACTCGTCAAACACAAAGTTGGGGCCCAAGTTGACGGAGCGCACCGATTGGCCTCTTATGACGATGACTTTGCACTTTTTTCGCCCACGTCCAATCGGCAGGCTCCGCAAACTTATGGCTCCAACTTTGTGTTTGACGAGTTTAGGGCCCCAGAAGTTGGGACGACGCCGCGATGACAACGACACTCGCCTCCTGTCGTGATATTTTTTTTTAGAACTTCTATACTTAAGCGCTAGAATCGCGATATTTGACAGCTTCTGTGGCGTCATTTGTTGCCACTTTGCGACCACTCTTCATATGTGGGCGGGTGTGTCGGACACGCGCTTCAGGAACGACACGGGGCGTGCCTTATTTTCTTCACGTTTCCTACTATGTGACCGGTTCTTAGACGTCCTTATCGTCTGATGCAGCAAGTTTATCGGCTTCGGAGTTATAATGAGAGAACCGGGACTCGCCTTGCCTTGCGTGTTTTGTTTTTCTCTAAGTTGTAAATGATTATATGAGGAAGTATGATCACCTCAGGCAGTACCTGCAGTAATGTGCGAGCCTTGGAACAGAAGTGAAACGTGTAATTTTTTCAGCTGCACCACAACCACAAACACGATTTTTTTTAAAAATGGAATACAACCAAAGGCCTCTGGTCCCAACGCAGTAGCTTGAACGCCATTATTCTTGAAGACGAAACGCCATAAAGGCACAACGTACGAAAATACCCGGAAAGGACGAGACGAAAGCACAGACTCTAGGCTCTAATGTGCCCTCCATGTTTATAACGCAACGTTGATTTACGAGCATCTATAAATCGTGCTCGAAATGCTGTCGACACTCAAAAAGTAGACTTCAGCATTAGCCTTTTTTTTCTTGCCTTATTTTTTTTTCTCTTTTTTTAATGTCGAGAAGTTTTTTTCGTTCGTGGTCAAGTTCAATAAATGTTTTCAGCATTTTTTTATTTTGAGCAAAGTGTTTCGAACATTTTTTTTCTCTAAGTTTTCCTTTGTGCTCGCGTCTACTCCTCCGCTCTCCGCCACTGAGCCGCGGTTCTTCCCCCAGATTAAACTGAAAGGGGCATTAAGGAGACACCCGCGGTACCCGTGGGCACCAACCGTGAAGGAGCAGGGGGAGTCGAAAAACACTAGAGCGCAGAGAAAGGACTCAGCCTCAACTGGAATGGAGCGCGGGAGAAAAATCGAAGATAAGAAAGAAAAGAAGTCTAAACGGGCTCCGAAACGAGCTGGAGAGATCCTCGAGCCGCGCTTCTCCGGCACCAGCGCCAACGGGGGAGTTTCCGAGAGATTAGAGCCCAGTCCGTCAGGACCGGGAACTCTTCTGCTGCCGTAGACGGGAGCACCCAGGAAGCTAATCGCACTTTGCACTCGGCTCTGAGCGTACCTTTACTCCAGTTGTACTGATCGCTGTGCTTTTGGTCTCTGTCGGCTTTCGCGGGTACACGATTGGCTGCTGCAGTTTACACGGTAAAGATTAATGTCAGTTCCACCGCGAGAGATTATCCGATCGGCCTACCAGCACGCGCCACCCCCGGCATAGGGCGGTGCACGCGTGGCATTCGTGGGTGAGATCGCGAGCTGATTCCTCAATCACTTAATGTAATTCAATGAATATCACATTATATTTTGCCGTGAGGCAGGTGTAATATAGTGGGAGACACCGAGTTGTGTGTACGCTTTGACAGTGATGAATCAGTCAGCTCCAGTGGGCGAGTCTCCGACAACTTTTGCCAGTGCAGTACGACTACAGTGTACTAGAATACTTGGGTAGTGTTGGGACCGGAGCCGCTCGGCAACGGGAGCTCGTGAGGGCGCGTGTATTGACGGTTCGTGGCGGCGCTGTAGTCGAGTTATCCGGAAAAAATCGCGCAGCCCGCTCTTTTTTTAATTATTTTTTTCACTCTGAGCGGTGCACGTGTCGGTACCACGATCTTATACACTCCGTTTCAGCTTATGTTGTACCGCAGCGAAGGCTAGAAGCGCGAGCCCATAGCGTTGGCAGCTGCCCTTGGTGCACGAGAGCTTGTGCTGTCGAGATGTGCCCTAGAGCAAGAAGCTCGCGCTTGTAGCCTTTCCTGCGGTTCGACACAAGGTGAAACAGAGTATAGTTCCGTGTGTTTTTCACTTCGAGCGGTGCGCGTGTCGGGACCACGACTTTATAGTTCCGTGTGTTCGATCGTAATATGCTTTGAATCTTGTGTTCTGATTTTGCGGATTTTGAACGCGTAAAGGCTGAACTCTATGGGACAAATATGCTGCGAATAACCGACGAATTTTGCCCGGCGGCTTTTGCTCTGCGCGTGGAATCAACACAGTGGCTGCTACGTCGCGCGCAAAGCGAGCGTGCCGTCGGGCGGCGTTCGCCAATTATTCGTCACATAATTCGTCCCATGGAGTTCAGCCTTAAGGGTAGTGCCGAAATGCCGCCGGCGAAACAGCGACAGAACTCTTGCTCTGCACCTGGTTGAAAAATGGGCCTCATCCGAGTGAAAGGAGTGAAAACGGCGTCCCTTTTCGGCGTTGCAAAGGACAGAGCCAAAAGAGATCTTTGGGAGAAGATTCTGCAGCGATCGGACAAGCGTCTTGAAGAAACAAGCGCTGTCTGCGAGCTGCACTTCAAGCCCCGCATCATCCTTCGAGACTACGTCCACATCATCGGCGGAAAGGAAGTGAGAATCCCTCGTGGACACCCAGCGCTTACGCCAGACGCGGTACCGACTCTGCTGCCAAGTGTACCCCAGGACTTGAGTGATGACCTTCCTGCAGGACGAGAGGAAAGGAAGCGGAAGGCAAGTTCAGCAGAGCCCATCGTTGCAAAGCGTTCGGGGCTCGCTCGGGAAACTGACCCGTTGTCACCAGTGGTGAACAGCGAAGCTCCTGCCGTGATCCCACAAGGCATCGATCGCGACGCACTAGGCTCCCTGACTATGCCAACTCTCTACTGGGCTGTTCACAAGTTCAGCAACTTCGACGGTGTTGCTTATTTGGAGACTGCTCTTGAGCCGAAGTCTAACAAGATCAGCATCGAAAGGGCGGTGTTCATTTGTTTCGACAACTTACCTGATGTGGTATGCCAAGTATACCTTCAGGGCCAGGTATGTGCTGCACATTGTAACCATGTATGCGCCGCACATTGTAACCATGTATTTCAATGCCGTGTTGTAAACTATTGCAACTTTTACCTTGCCTTAATTACGTGTGCTGTTGTTTCCTGGTCTAAATGATGTGAAATAGTTGCTTGTTTTCTTCTTTGAATCTTATAAAGCATTACTTGTTCAGCCCACGTTGTCTCAGTTTTTTTTTTTCACTTAAGTTCAATGTTAAGACGCGTGATAAAAATTGTCACGTCTTATAAGCCATTTCTTGCAAGTGAACATCGGGTGGTCCTCGGATGATTGTGGTAGACGTGAAGAAATAAAAATTTTCACCCCTTTGCGACAGTCGCTTGGGTGGTTCGTCGCATAAATGAACACAAGAATGAGTGACAAGTGAAGCGAGCTGATTAATATCAAGAAAAAGAAGACGGGCAGAAAAGAAGACAGAGAAGTTAACCTGGGGTATTAAAAACATACTAAAACAATCTCGAACTTTAGTATGTGCCGTTTCGTTTCATTATAAAATAAGATAGGAAAAAAAAAACTGCTTCCGAGTTTTAGATATCCCTTTCAAATATTAATGTTCGGCCTTTGCGACCAAGGAAATGGGCATTTCCTTTAAAATGCTCACCATCCGACAAACCGAAAGTCGCAGCTAATTCTACGCTGAAACAACTTGCGATCCGCTTCTTTAAAGTCGCAATTGTTTTTATGTAAAGGAAGGGTAATGTAGCTTGTACCGTCCAATACATTGAAGCATCATGTTGCTAACGATCGTGCCGCAACGCAATTGATGCCGCGGAACGACCGCTGGCAGGTCGTAGCTGTATCATAAATTCTATGTGCACTCCACCAAAGCGGCACCAAAGATTCATATTTTCGCGCGTGCAGCCGCGCATGCGCACACCTTCCGGATAACGCGCCGGTGTCGACACCTGTCGCGATCGATACCACGCGCTTCAGGCGAGCCCCTCCGGTCCCAACACTACCCAAGTATTCTAGTACACTGTAGTACGACTGCTAAACACGTGTCTTTAACTTGCATCGCACAGTGGTAATGTACTGGTACCCCACGCTCACCCAGGTCGAAACGCGCAGGGGTGGGGACTGGGCCCAGGATATCTGGGTTCTGCAGCGCGAGCTTCCGCTCGGTGTTCTTCGAGCTGCTGTATGTTAGTACACTCGGCCACCGATTTCCCACTTATAACAATAGTCACCCCCGTCGGGAGTCCGTCGGTGTACAAATGTAATTTTCGCTAGATCCTCGGAAAGTAGCTCCAAGCTGCGCGTATGGTCCCCGTTTTTGTTCGTGGACTGAGCAGTTTCTTTTTGACCTCTGCATTGGGGGATCGGTGGCGCCGAGTGGGTTAGCGCACACCAGCTCGGAGCACGTGGAGCGAAAGCTCGCGCTGCAGAACCCAGGGATACTGGGTTCAATCCCCACCCCCGCCCGTTTTGATCTGGATGAGCATCGTACGGGCGTGCGGTCGTGTATCACGACTGCGTGATGCACGTTAAAGACCCCAGTCTAGCGGTTATACTGCACTGGCTAAATTTCTCATCCACGGCTGGGAGACTCGTCGCCCGTTGAAGCAGATCAAGTTCTAGGCTGTATAAACATACACGCAACCCAATCTGTTTTGACCTCTGAATTCCCGGATGTCTTGAAGACAATCAGGGAAGCCAGGATGACTCTTCCAGCGCCACCTTCGAAGTTCACCAAGGAGGAGGAGCACCTCTATAGAAGACTGCAGACAGGAACCATGAAGACGCCATTGAAGCTCCATCAATGGTACCCCCACCTCCATCCTTCACCAACTTGCTCCTTTTGCGGGTGGAAATGTGGGTACTTGTACCACTTGATGTGGGTGTGCAAGCACATTAAAGGTTTGGATCCGATTCCGAACCCGACGAGGGACAGCTGGAACGCGGTCCTCCGCTGGAGCGATCCGGGAAGCCAACACTGGCTAGTACGGAGAACGACTGTGGTGCAAGCCGCGATTAGAGCCCCGGACTAGGGGCACCCAGCCAGAACTGATTCCTCGATCAAGATCCCCTATTCCTTTCTAGAACCCTATTCCCTTCTTTTCAAAAAATAAAAAATGTTTTCAACAACAACAACATTCCCGGTGAGTCGAATCGAATTTCCGGTGACGGGGGGCTTTATAGAGACGTTCCTTGTTCCTATTCACAAGCGAGCATCTTCGTTACCACCGCCGCATACAGTGTCGTTTTTTGATGGCATTGAAAAGTATTTCTTCGTCTTGAAATACGCAAGAAAAACAATGCCATTATAAGAGATATGTGGAGATAAGCATGACTGATAAGATTGCATGTACAGCGTCAAAGACGCTTATATTGGTGAGGAACCCTTTCAGTAGAATAATACTTCACAGCGACCTTGGAGCGAATGGTTCAGAAGGCCCTTTCGGAGCTTCGGAGATTTTAATGGACAGAAATGGCGATTGCCAAGGCAACTGACACAGGTCAATCAATCACCTAGCGAGGTTTGGTCGTCTGTATGTTAGTGTTTGTTTGAGTCCGGTAAGCAAGTCGGGAAGGCGAAGGCATACTTTCCCACCATCCAGTGACCTTATACGGATGGAACCTCACTGATACCGTAGCGCCTTCTGGAGTCCGTCGAATTCTGCGGCCGCACTGGGTTGGGGCAGAGCAGTGGCTATGGTTTGGGGCGAAAGCTGGCCTTTTTCATTTGCCATTGACGTACAAAAGTGAAGTTGTCCCATGAAATGCAAGTTCATGAGACCCATCCGGTTCTTTCTTCCGTTTGCCTTAACCCAATAAGAAAGAAAAAGCGCCCACCCTGGTGACATAATGCCATGTTCCCCAATCCCTCTCAGTCCTCCTTCACTGTATACAAGGCTTGTACAGAAGTGACATCAGTAGTCCTCACGGTGATTTCGCTGCTGAGCGCGTACTTCCTGCAGCATATATTTCGCACCACCAATTTTTTTGGCAAGAACAACAAGAAATAATTACCAGCCCAATGCGATGACGTCACGTGTTAGCCACGTATAAACGCGCGCATAATGTCCCAATTTAAAGGGTATTCACAAGGGGGAGAAATATCTCCTTTTGTTGCGTGATATGTGCCTGACATGGTAACAACGTTATGCTTTTGCGCGGAGCCGCACTGACGTAGACACGCCAGAGGGATGTCTACGCCCATTCGGGCTGCACAAAAACTCCCTGCCTTGGCGTGGGATCTCTTTGCAATGGGCCTTTTTTTGCAAATGTTGGCCGCCGTCTATCGGGAAGCAGGAAAAACGTTTTTGGTGGCCTAGTTTGCTTCCGGCTCTGCCCATTCCAAGCTATGTAGGCTGTCTGAACGCGGTCGTAAGGTATTCAACGTTTGCTTTTTCTCTATCCAACGCGATGAACTAGTTCACATTTGTTTTCAATGAATGCGCTGACTACAGACGACTTCGTCCGTTTTGCCGAATGAATGGACGATGGACTTCGCCGTGGCGCCCGCCATGACCGACGGCACGATTGAAGCTCTCTTCGATCAGTGAGAAAGTACAAAAGGTTAAATTAAACTAGGTTTTATGTTATAGCCAGTATCGTATTTAATGAATATTTGAAATTTCGACGTCCCCCCCCCCCCCCGATTTCAAAGCGAGCATCGGCATTTATGTCACCCCACTTCAGGCTACAGCTGTGAGTCAATGTGGGTCCAGAAGAAGAAAAAAAAAAAACAAGAAATCGGCCACACATGTTTGTTTTGAGTCTCGTGACTGTAGACAATGTGGCAAGCTAATTTGTTTACTTGACACAAACCTAAAGACAACACATCAAGTCGGTATTCGCTCTTCCTTATTTAGCCACAAAACCAGCTGATACGGTCGTGGAGAGAAACAGCTGCTCCCATTTCTTTCCGGGTGTGCACAGCCACAAACTGTGCAGCATAGCCGCTTTACCTCAATGCGCCGTGATTATTTGGTAACCTTGGGCGATTCCAATGTTTACAACAACCAAAAAGCAGACACGCGGTTTGCGTGGCAACGCGAGATCGCCACTTTAGCGAGCAAAAACGTGCCCCAGTCAAACGCAAAATCGTAGAAACGCGAACTCCAGGGCGTTCGCTCTGCGTGGCACAAAAGCAACATGACAGCAAATTCAACCTATCTGCTGAATCGTACTTACGCACCAATAAAAACTAAAGGAACGGAAACAGGAACCTGAAGAGGCAACCGGAAATGGGGGAGCTGACTCGTATTTACGCACCCATAAAAACCGCCGTTCGTGCGAATGCTGGAAACGGGGAAGGACTCACTCTGGTTCTGCTAGGGTTACCAACTCATCAATGAAGGAAGTCGGGACTGGGGGGGGGGGGGGGGATAAAGGGGTTTATACAAACGACGATGATGATAACAGGCCCTGCCCGGTACCAGTGTCACCCCGGTTTCCGGCTTGCATGCTGAAGTGGCTAAAGCCTCTCGCAGCCAACGCTAGCCACCGCAGCATTGCTTCGTGCGATTCGTGCTTCGGAGCGTCACGCTGTGCACTGTTGGGCGTGCATTTATCACATAGAAAATTTTTAAATGGACAGTCTGGACCAAATCCGAGGCATATAACTGTCCCGACAGGGACAATGCGGGACTCAGGACGCTTGATGAAAAAGTTGGGACAGTACCGCAAAATCGGGGACGGTTTGTAACCCTAGGTTCTGCCGCTCATCGACATTACATACATCCCTCCGCGAACAGCACCCCTCGCGTGAATACCTCCTAACGAACAGCAATCAAATGAATTTACTTACCGTAGCGAGCGATAAATTTTCATGGCAATGAGGAGTCTTACACAGAATTATATCTAAACAATACCAGTATCGTTCAAAAAAAATAAGACATACACACACACAAAAAGAAGACGCATTTTGTATTTGTTAGTGTTGTTTACGGAGAAACGAACGTCTCCCCAGAATACCTTTTCCCACCTATGCCGAGCTTCCACCTAGAACCTTCGTGTCCCAAATAGTTTTCCACTATTATAGAACCCTCGTTAGGATTTCATCGTGTTTCGCTCCTTCGCTCGTGGCATCGCGGGTGTCTATAACGATAGAGTGCACCGCATACAGTCCGCTTCCCATCCCTGCCTTTTTTCTCCTTCCATCATTTCATCCTTCATTACCTCCTCTAGCTCCTCCTACATCTCTGATTCTTTCCCGTCCCCCTTTTTTTCTTTTCTTTCCCCTTTATTTTTCGTGCACACCCGCCTTCTCCTGCCGATGGACCGCAGCAGAAGCTACACGGGCCACCCCAGCCAATCGGGCGCTTTTGAAAGCGTCGGCTGACTGTTCTAGCCACGCCACGTCGCTTCCCCTGGGGACATGGCACTAAGCCACGCCCGCGCTATACACTCGTTGCCTCGTAGAAGAAACAGGCTGTTCGCTGCAGGCACGGCGACAGTAATGACCAACGTGACCGTCCTACAAGAAAGAAACACGCTTCAGACAGTAGGGAGTTTTAGGGAACCGTTCTTGCAGGTCCGATACGGTACAATAGACCCTCCCGTACGAACTGCGCATGCGCTGTCGCAGAAGACTCGCACATGCGCAGTTCGTACCGGACGGCCCATCGTACCGTAGCGGATGTGCGAAAACCGTTGCCTCAAACTCCCTAGTCTCCGCAGACCGTCTTTCGTAGGCGGCTTTGGATTAGCTGGGGAGGGGGAGGGGGGGCTCGTAGCGTTTGCTGCAGTCCATCTTAAGGCGAAACGGAGTGTCGAAGTAGCTCTCTTCTGATTCCGCTCCCGGCGGAGCTCCCGGGCGTGTTGTGTTTCTGCGCCGGGGCCGTCGGGTCGCAATCAATTTGGCGCCGAGCAGCGTACGGCCAACAGCGGGGTTTCTTATTTATAGGCGTGTGCCCCATACACCGACGGCCTCTTATCTTTCCGAAGGAGTGACCGGGTCGCGATCGGATCAGCCGCGGGGGCCGGGAGCGGCTGCTCCCGAAAAGGGAGGAACCTCGCTGCGCGTCGATGGCCGACCCCGCTCGAACAACCGTTGCTGCTTCGGCTCCCGGGAGGCCCGGGAGTCAGAACTCGCTTCCGTCCGAGCTTTTCCGGAGTGCACCGAAAGGAGCAGCTGGGGGCCGTGTCTTTTCCGGGGCTGGTTGCCCCTGCAGTCTGCGCTGTACTCCAGTCATCGACTATCGCGGTAACAGACGGAGACATGAGCGGTGTACGGATTGCGCGCAATATCCCGTTCTGTGCAGCACTTTGTTGATCTTCCTTAGCTTAGGGTTCCGTATTGACAGGAGCCTTCGGATGATGAAAAATAGCAACTTTACCAGAACCACCCAATCATTTTTTTTTATTTTAAAACATTACTCGCTCGGCTGCATAAGTTTAGAGGCTTTTTCACGGGCCAAAGTTTGTTTATTGGGAGGAGATCGAACAGTCACGCCTCTAGCGGTACGCTTCAGCTGTGGTCAGTCAGTCAGAAAACGTTTAATGCCATAAAAGAAAGAAAGAAAAAAGAAGAAGAAGAAGGAAGAAAAGAGGGAAGGGGAGTGCGCCGGTGATATCAAGATCTGGACGCTGGCACTAAGGAAAGGTTACTAAATCTAAATAAATATGTCCAGCTTGGCCTCAAAGATAAAATCCAAGAGACCTTTCAAGACTCTTCGTCTGTCACTCTCGGAGCCTGGTGGATGTGTCCACCCCTCCATAGATGCGATGTCTGTTGGTCGATGTTTTGCCCTTATGTCTTTGTATTCTGGACACTCCCACACCAAGTGAAAAATGTCTGCCTTGACGCCCATGTTGCACTTGGAGCAAGTCCCGGATCTTTTTCCTTGGCTCCAAGATGCGATGCGCGCTGGTGTTAGTGCGGTGTCCGTCCTCACTCGAGTCAGGAGAACTCTCGCCCGTCTTCCGAAACCCGTGCAAGGGAGCGGGTCTGGGTTTTCGGGGAGCTTCTCTTCGAGTTTTGCTAGATATTCTTCTCTGATCTTGGCCCGAACCTCGCCTGGATCATATTCTTGTGGTTCCCAGTAGGCCTGTGCCCGATCGCGAGCGTGGCCGTACCCGTGGTCATGTTGTGATGCAGGTATGTCGTCCGAACCGCGGGGAGAAATAAGCGACGCGCGGGCCAGGCGATGTACTATCGCGGACAATATGAGCTGAAACAGCGCTCCGGCCGGCGCACGGTACTACCTGCGCCGCCTGTCGCCTTGCTCCGCACACATGGCGCACCCTGAGTACGAGATAAATTCTCACTTGCACTCGCTGCGCCACTGCGCTCTTCCGGCCGTCTGCAAGTAAGACGGCGGGAACAAAATATTACACTTCTCATCCCTCTTTTGGAATTGATTTAGTTTACTATATCGCGCAGAATCCCGTAGAAAAAACGCTGACTGGTGAAGAAAAAATATTGAAGTGTCTTAAATTTCAGCTGCGATTATCGTTTTTGAAAGTCACATAAAAAGACTTCGTAGTTTTTTTTTGTTTGATTATAGGTGCATGCACAAAGTAGGACATCGTAAAATATAGGACAAAATCTGTATCCCGGATTTAGTCCGGCTCCAAGGTATTTACTTTTTTTTCTTTTTCATTGATCATAGATGTTTAAAAAAAACGGTAAGCGTATACATGTTACAGAGAAGGTTTTGTAACTTTGATTAATATGAAAAGGGTCAAAAATATTTTTTTATTACTGGGCCCACGTGTTTGTTTAAAGCAAAACAAGTTGCTGACACGGCACCACCTGTTTTGTTTTTTCTGTTTACAAATTCCGAGTATAACAAAAGTGGGACAAACAGTCATATATTTGCCAGGAGAAGGAGATTGCAACTTAATCTAAGAATATTTGGAGAGGACAATGCCAGACACAAAAGATTAATAGTCGGCATGGAAGTTCAACTGCACTATACAAGAAGATCGGGATCAGGGAGGCACCACACAAAAGTATGCGTGGTTAACGGCGTCAAACAGTGTGTCGCAACCGTAGCATCAAGCTTTGCTCCAACCGGCAGAAGTCCGCTTCAGGGGTCCTGAGGCGCAGTAAAACTTACGAAGTAATTTAATACTGCGTCATTCACCCCTGACCCGTGACCACGGTTCCCATCCTGTCTGGTAAGAAATCATAGAGCGCGGCTAAGAAGTATCGCTCAGCGCGAAGCCACTCCCATTCACCTCATTGCTTTCCACAATTTGTGGGCAGTGGCGCGATGGAGGGGACGCCATGACACGGCTACCTTGATGCGCCTCCACATATTTTCAATGATATTCAGATCGGCTCCTTTTGGGTGCCAAGGCAGCTTCGTCAGGCAGCGCTCCCCGAGAAAATACGAGCGTGACAACGCATTTTCCACTTCGGCGCTTTCTTGAAATGCACCGAAATGCATGTTAGCTGAAAACGTGAAAATCGGGCTACACGGCACACGCATCGTGATGGTAGTTCCGTCGGCCAATATTTTCGCTAGCAGACGGCCGGATGAGCGCAGCGGCGCAGTGAGCGCTAATGAGAATTTATCTCGGCCTCAGGGTGCGTCGTGTTTAGGGAGCGATGCGACAGGCGGCGCAGGTAGTACCAGGCACAGGCCAGAGCGCTGTTTCAGCTCATATTGTCCGCGATAGTACCTGTTCGTTGCCGGGTATGCCCGCGTGACCGGGAACCCATGCAATTCTTGTGGTGGTGCCTCTTGAGACTAGTTGAGAAGCAAGTTTCTTTATCGAGCGGACTATCCGGCTTGGACTGTTTCTTATTCTACATTCCTTCTTTCACCGCCTCTTGCGAATCTGTAAATATCCGGAGATTTGTTGTTAGCGGGTCGGGGAGTGAGAGGACCGTCTCGAGGGCGAGGCGGATTGCTGTAAGTTCTCCTCCTTTGGTCGAGGCGCCTTCGGGGAGCTGCTTGGTAGCGCTGATTTGTAGGGCAGGGATGGCTACAGCTGCCGTCTTCAGGGTGACGGGGCCGTCTAGCGATGCGGTATCCGTGTAGGCAGCCATGATGCAACTCGGATCCCATGCTTCTACCATCTTGGTGTGCGCCTTGGCTTTACGTGTTAGCTGCTTGGTGTCCCCCTTGCGTGCACTAGGCTTGCTGTCGGTGATCTCCGCGAGGTCTTCCCATGGTGGAAGTTGCTCGGGTAGTTCTGGGAGGTTCTCCGTGGGTCTGTGGAGGAGTTTCATAATCTCTCTGCCTTGTCCAGTGAGCTTCAGGCGCTCACTGTGAGCAACCGTGCGGGCCGTCACTACGTCATGGAGTTTGTTGATACTGGCTTGTTCCCGCAGTTTGCCGAGGGGGTAAACTTGGGAAGGCCGGTAATTACACGCATTGCTTGATTGTTTAAAGTTTCCAGTCTCTGCCACTGTCCCTTGTTGAGCCAGTAGTGGCGGGCTCCGTAGACTACGCGCGAGACTACGAGGGCTTTGACCATCCGTTTCGCTATGTTTTCAGTCGCGCCTCCTCTTGCGCTGCATATACGCCTGATTGCGTTGAGCGCGGAGTTGCAGTACTTGATGGTGTCCTGTAACCAGATGTCTCCCTTGCCCGTTTCTTCGATTGTAATCCCTAGGATCCTGACTGAAGGGGAGGGTTGGATTCTTTTACCCGCGAGGACGAGATTAAATCGTTCTGCGATTTTGGCATTTCTGTGTTTTCTTGGTGCCACCACGGTGTAGTGGGTCTTTTCTGCAGATGCTTGCATTCCTACCCTGGCTAGGTGAGCGTCGATTGTGTCGAGGCCTGCTTGAAGTGTGTCTTGCTGCTTTGCAATGTCTTCTCCTTTCGCCCACATTGTGATGTCATCCGCATACACGGTGAACCCCAGTCCAGGTATCTTGGCGAGCTCATGCGGCAGAGCTGCCATTGCGAGGTTAAACAGTGTTGGTGAGAGGACGGAACCCTGAGGGACCCCAATTCGGTTCATCTTTGGGTCGCTGTCATGCGTGCCGCAGCGGACCGAAAACGTCCTTCCTTCTAGGAAGCTCTTGATGAAGTTCAGCGGCCTTCCAACTATGCCGAATTGTCTGGCTTCGCTGATGATTGAGGTGTGGGGTACAGAGTCAAACGCTTTTTTGATGTCAACCGCCACAACTGTTCTTATCGCCGCGCGGTCGAGTCCAATATTTCTTATGACTTCTGCTGAGATGAGGGCGAGGCTTTCCTGTGTTCCGAGGCAGGATCGGAAACCTGTCTGGGAGGGATGGAAGGTGCCAGAGGATTCTAGGTGCCAGTCAATTCGTGCCAATACCATCCGCTCCATGACCTTACAGGTACATGAGGTTAGCGAGATGGGTCTGTAATTGCTGAGTGATCCCTTGTCTTTTCCGGGTTTCGGAATGGGAACGACAAGTGAATGCTTCCACTGCTCAGGGAGCTTTCCGGTGACCCAGATGTGGTTCACCCATTCGAGGAGCTGTTCTTTTGTGTTTTCTGGAAGGTTTTTAAGCATGGTCATGGTAATTTTATCCGGCCCGGGCGCCGATCGGGATTTCCCTTTGTGTAGCGCCCACTCGAGTTCTCCCCTCGTAAACGGTCGATCCATGCCGTCGTCCGGGGCCAAGATTTCTACGTCGTACGGAGAAGGGCAGTCGTTCACGTCTGGCTGTGGGAAAAAGAGATCCCCCGCCATTCCTGCGAGCTGTTCTTCCGTCTTATTCATCTTGAGAGCGAGCGTGAGCGTTGCTCCTTTCACCTTCTTCTTTCCAAGCAGAGCCCGATTTGTAGCCCATAGCTTCGTAATCGAGGTTTTGTCGGAGAGCGAAGAGCTGTAGTCTAGCCATCGGCGCGTATCTAATTGTTGGGCGTATTCCTTGGCCTCTACCGTAGCTCTTCGTTATGGCGTGTCTGCCTTGCGGAGTTTTGCGACCCTTTCGATACTTTTGTAGCACCTGCAGCCGTTTAGCCCAGAGCCATAATAAGTGGAGGTCGGGATTTGGAGCGTCTTCATCGACGTTCGTAGTAATCGTAGCTCCTTGCAGGGCGCTGTTTAGGAGGCTCTCGAAACTGGACCCTTCAACGTTACCTTCTTCCAGCGTTGCCCTGAACTTGTCCCAGTGAATGGTTTTAGCCACTCTCCGCTTGGATCTGTCTTTGATCTTCTTTGTAGGCGAGAATTCAAAGAAGATTGGGAAGTGGTCGCTGCCCCAAGAGTCCGGAAGGCACTTCCACTTATGGTGATATGTGTAGATGTTTGAGGTCCATGTAAGGTCTGGTATGGTGTCCCTCTGCCTGGCGTCTCCCAGCCTTGTCTTGGTCCCGTGGTTATTGACTAGGTTGAGTCTGAAGATCTGCATCTCACCAAGTAGCTCTTCTGCTCCTGTCGACACGTGGTTGTATCCCCATGCATGATGTTGCAGGTTGAAGTCTCCACAATAGAGCTTTTGTTCGCTTGGGTACAGATCGTGCAGATGAGCGATCCAACCGTGGTTTCTGATTGGGGTCTTGCTTTTAAGAGGCCTGTAGTATGCGGATGTGAATACGATGTTCTGCTGCCGGACCGTGGCTCTGACTGCAACGATTTCTTGATTTTCATTACAATAGGGGGTTAGATCTACTTGGTGCTGGGGCCAGTCGCACCTTACATAGACGAGCGCTTTCCCTGGCGGGGAGGCAGATTGCCCCGGCCGTTTGCTAGTTATGGATGGGCTTGAGTAGGTAGTGTAACCACTGAAGTTGATGCTTGTAGTATTAGTCTCCTGAAGCAGTAATACATCAGGACGCTCGTCAGGCTTGTCCAACAGACGTACTCGGAGCTCGGCCGCCCGCTTGCGGAGCGCCTGGCAGTTCCATTGGAGCACCTTTATCATTAGCGTTAAAAAATAGTCGCGGTAAGTGCCCTCATTTGACTGAGGGTAGACTTGAGGTGGTTGTTCTCTTCTTGCTGGGCTTGGACAATGGCCTTGAGCCTGTCTAGCTCGGCTTTGAAGTAGTTGCAAGTGTTGCGTAGTTCTTGGATCTCCGCCTGTGACGACGGTGATGGTGGTGGAGCGATGATGCCTTGCTTGACTCTGTCAGCCCACGAGGTGCCGCTGGGAGGGACCGGGGTCTTGACAGCCCCGGTCGCAGTCTCCTGCTGCTGCTGTTGTTGTTGTTGCTTATGTTGTTCTCGGAATTTTTTACGTCTTCCCGCATTCGCTTGTTGGTCTCTTTCCACGTGGGGCATTTGCGGTCCGTTCCCAGGTGGCCCTTCTTTCTGCACCCTTGGCAGTAGGGAGTGGAGTCGGGGCATCCGGGTCCCTGGGCAGGATCCGTAGAGGCTGGATGTTGAGTTCCGCAGATGGGGCACACGGCAGCATTTGGGCATATGTCCGGTTTGTGTCCCAATCGGTGGCAGTTACCGCAAGTCACCGCTTTCGGCTTGAACGGGAAGACCCGCATATATCTATTGCCGTACAAGACGGACCTCGGCGCCTTTTCTCCATCAAATGTGAGCATTGCCGTGTTAGACTTTCCCAGTCTACGAGCAGCGACCACGTGGATCTTCTCAGATTCCAATTCAGGGTTCAGAACGTTGTCTTCGGGATCCTCTTCTTTTGAATATATGTCGTAGATGACCCCTTTGCAATAGGCGGTTCCGTACGTTGTAAAGACTTGTACAGAAACTGCTTGTCCGTCAATGGCGACCTCGGTGATCTTCTCGAGGGTTTCGGCCAGCTGTTTCGAGACCGTACGGACTGAAATAGTGTTGGCCTTGTCTAGTAGATGCATTGTGAATGCTGTTGAAACGCTCGAGAGGTGCGTTTTCAGTCTTGGTAGTAGTGGCTTTATCGAGACTTGAGATCGTGTCAGGCGGATCTTGTACTCGAATTGCCAACGCCGGGAGGGCTTGGCCTTCTCAGTATTTTGTTGTGTCGGGTCCTCGCGAGCCCGTTTTCTTTTCTTCCTGCTCGTGACGGTGGTGAAGCCGTCCTCTTCTTCCGTTTGTTCGGTAGTAGGTGGCGCGGCGGCCGCAGACTTTTGTGCCGGGAGTGCCTTAGCAGGCACCGAGCTGTCGCCCTGGCTCCTTGCTGGTTGTGGCGCCTTGCCAGATATAGGTGCAGCTCCGGCTGGCGCTGGCAGATTTGTTGTTGCTGTGCTGCTTTTCAAGGATTTCTTAGAAGTCGCAGACTTGTTCTTTTTCCCCTTGGTAGTTGGCACGATTTCGTGAGATTCTCCAAGGACACTTTTGAAAATGTCGATAAGGCTCTCTTTCGATATGCTCGAAAGGAGAGCCCTTAAGACTAGCTCGACAGATTGGGCTGTGCTTGGGACTGTGGAGGGCTCACCAAACTGGAAGACTGTTGAGCACCCCATCGTCGATTTGTTTAGTATCGAGGCTGGAGCAGGTCCTGCTCCCGTCGTGGTAGTGGCGGGACCGGCGTTGCTCGCATTCCTCGTGTCCATGGCCTCTGGTTGACCGTGGCTGGTCGATGCGTTGCTCGAAGTACTGGCCGCATCTTCCGGTTTCACCGAGGGGCAATCCCCGAAGATCCAAAGGGGGTCCGAAATTGGCAGCTCGGGGCTGAGCTTAGAACCGAGCATTTTCGAAAAATCGAGAGCTTAAGAAAACACGTCCGATCACATCGGCGGCTTCTTCTTTCTTCCTTCAACTGTGGGGACAACAAACCTTATTTTCTTGTTTGTTTATGATCCGAGAAATCGAAGATGACGATTCGAAAACCGCTCCTCATGGGACTAAAGCACTGGTCAGAGCGCAGCGCTCGTGCCGAGACCGTGCTAGGCGAGATTCAAGTTCTTTGTTATGTTGTGTTAGTAAACACCGGGCTGTGGGGACAACAAGCTCAATGAAGCGCCCCCTATAGTTCGTTCTCCTGCCCAATACTGTGCTAGATGTTTCAGCGAAGACTTTTAAAAAAAAACCTTAAAAGTAGGGTGGTTAAGAAAAAAAAAGGTAAATGCTTTACGAGAACAAATTGCCAGCTACGGCAAACATCAAAGATTGGAAATAAAAATAAATACATACTAGTTAGTTAAATATTGAGTTAAAGTTCACGAATTGTTTTAAGGTAGTGAAATTAATCGTTTTGGTCTAATTATACTCGTTCTATTTGAGCAGATATGCGCTCTTATAAAAAATAGAAACCTAAAAACTCGTTCAAATCAAGTGTTTTTTCGGAAGGCCGTAAAATGCTCCGCGTCTCTTATATATAATATTTATATATTTTTTAATTAGATGATTTTGTAGTTACGAAGTTTATTAAGCAAGTTTTTAACTGCAACAATATGTATAATATCACTAAGTAAAAAGTTAATTTGTAAATATTACTCAAATATACAGTCAATAAATATGTTCTTTGAAAACCCTGACATCCGCGTGGCTCGCACTTTGTTCCCATAAAGGGTTTATTTATTCTACCACCAGATTTTTTAGGAATATTTGAAAATCCTCGTTGAATTTGCTTTGGCACGAGCAGGTTCAAAATATAGAAATTTTTTTATACAAGCAACCGACGAGAAATTCAGTTGTCTTGGGGCCTCTGCAAAACACAACGACACACCTGACGAAGAGACAGCCCCCCCCCCTCCCTTTCCCCCTTCGGTCACATCACTCGGCAACCCATATGTCAAATACAGGTGGACTCAAGGCAAAATTTATACAAGCTTGATCATGCTGACAAAGACTGGTAAGCACAGAATGTGCGATAGGCTTAGCAAAGAAGAAGAGAAGGGCGTCTGAACGGCACCGCCTGACGAAGATTCGATTTCATTTCTGACACTCGCCGTGAGATGGTGGTACATGGCAGGCAAGGCTAGAGTGCCTTCATACACACGCGCTTTTGCTAGGTGGTGACATCTCAGCCATTTTTACGCCCAATCGTTTTTTTATGCATTTTGAAGTACGCTTAACCCGGTGTCAATAAGCTCGAGCGCGTAGCTTTGGCTAATGCAGAGACGCCATTTTAGCGCCCAAGTCACGCACCGAGTGCGCGAGAGCGTCACGCGCTGAACATTCAGTGCAACAATGGATGTCTTCACCCTGAGACAGACAGACATGTAGGCACCCTAGGCAAGGCTAAAGCCCCTTCATGTTTTAAAAGTAGCGCAAGGTGGGTCGATGCACGAGACAAGTGCCACGTGCAGCCCTTGGGAAGATCATGGCGGCACAGCGCAGCACTGAGCTAGATTACAGACCCCATTTTCTTTCCAGAAGTGGCGGGCGGCACGTGTCTCGAGCATTTCTACAACAATGAATGACATTACTTTTACCAAGAGAGAAGGGCTTTAGACAAGGCGCCTCGAGAATGCGCTCCGTTTTCCGGTCAACGAAGAGAAACACAGAAACCCTGACTATACTCCGTTTCACCTTATGTTGTACCGCAGACAAGGCTAGAAGCGCGAGCTCATAGCGTTGGGAGCTACTCTTAACGCACGAGTGCTTATGCCGCCGAGATGTGCCCCAGAGCAAGGAGCTCGCGCTTGTAGCCTTTCCTGCGGTACATCATAAGGTGAAACAGAGTATAGCTAAGTCGGCAAAGCACTTGGCTCGTAATCTCGAGGCGGTGAGTTTAAATCTTTCCAAGAGACTGAAGTCTTACTATATGCTTTCCTATGGATACAGCAACGCTTTTCGGTGTCGGTATTTCGTTACAACCGGAAGCCGCAGCCAACCATTACAGCCGGCTGTCACAGCCGGCTGTTACAGCCGGGTGTTACAGAACTCTATGGAAAGCGGCTGCGAAAACACCTTCTGTGTTAAAAGCATGTCTCCAACCAGCGAAATACTTTATTGAATAGTTTCGATGACTTCACCCCTCATTGAAGTCATGAAAGCGTCATATTTGTTTTTCGGAACAGACTCGTGACATACGTCAGGTGGTTTATCGGCGCGGGAGCGATTGTTATTATATATCTAAGAAACGCGAAGAGTAAACTCCGTTTCGCTTAGAGCAATCGAAAGAGAGATGGTTTAACCGAACGACACTGTCCTTGGGATACGAATCTTTTTTTTTTTTGTATAACAGTAAACAGTCATTAATTCAGGCTTTATATTGAGCTCTTTTATTTTCCAAGCAAAATATCTTTAATAACCTTTTTTTTCTATTTATTTATTGTGCCAAGCCCGAAGCTTGAGAACCGTGCATGGTTTAACTGTGTTTATGAGAAGGTCATTATCTTCCGGGCGATCGCGATTGCGGTGAGACAATCATTCCAGCTCCGAAATAAATGGTTGACGTAGACGTGTATACACATAATAAGACGGCTAATGAGATTCGCCGTGGTGCTGTCGCAATACGCGAATACTCGGTATTCGCCACGAAGACGGGCTGTCGCAATTTGTTGCCGCGTGCACCGGTTGGCGTCGTATAGTCGGCGAACCCTGAAATTGGATGGCAGACGAAAGCCACGCGAAGCTGGCTCGAATAATCGTTTCGAAGGGGCTTCTGCCGTTTCGGTCGCTTTTACTGCTGCTGCCGACCATGTTTATTCATGGAAAGTAAATACCTATACTTCGTCTCACCTTAGTATGGACTATTGTTAGCCGCGCGTACTAAAAGCGCGAGCTAGTCGCTTTGAATGAAGCCACGGCGGCTGCACGAGAGCTCGTGCAGCATGTGCTCAAGTCAAGGCAGTCAAGGCTGGCGCTCGCGCTAGCACAGCCTTCGCGGTTAGTCCATGCTAGGGTGAGACGAAGTATAGGCCCCGCGTGTCAGGCGGACACTATTAGCGGCGAGATGTTTTAGTGGCGCCCTCATATGGTTACCTTTCGTGACGTCATTACCTTGCGAACAACAAGTTCGATGGTGTTTGTAAGGAGCATGGTGGAAGCTTGAAATCATTGCGCTCTTAAAGCAACACTACCAACACCGTCGAGATTGAAGTTCTTCCATTCCTCTTATTTCCGTCGATGAGAAATCCTTTCCTGACGTCATAGTCAGCATTCGGCCAATCGTGGAAGGCCGACCAAAGCGAGGCTTTCGATCGCGCACTTCGCCAATAGGCTCCGTATCAGCTTACCTTGGACCGCCGTAAAGGATACGAGCGCAAACTATACTCCGTTTCACTTTATGTTGTACCGCAGCGAAGGCTAGAAGCGCGAGCTCATCGCGGTGGCAGCTGCCCTTGGTGCACGAGAGCTTGTGCCGCCGAGATGTGCCATAGAGCAAGGAGCTCGCGCTTGTAGCCTTTCCTGCGGTACAACATAAGGTTAAACAGAGTATAGAAGCCTGCAGAGGTGAGCCCGCTGCACGAGAACTCGTGTGGCCAATGCGCGTTTTATAAAAGACGACTTACTCGCGGACCAGGTCTCTCTTTAAACCCCACGTGACTATGAGACGGCGTTGACGGCGTCTCCGGGAGAAAATGAAACAGTTATACTTATTTTGTTATAGCGGCATCATTGAGCTGTTTGAATAATAAAAATATATCACTTGTTTGTACGTGATGAAATTAACCGAACCTCTAATCGTAGGTACGCGAGGTGCACGAAATTGAGTTGGTGAACAGGATCTCGCGCAAAAAAATGACCGGCAATGAGTGGCAAGCATGTGCCCGCTTTCCTCAAGTGATACCGGAAGTTTTGTTTTGTTAGTGAACCGTATCAATGAGTTAATAACGGTTCATTTAGGCTGTAGTAAGGTTGACATGGCGCCCCCTTTGCTTTGATTTGGCCTCCAGTTAGTGAAATGAACAGAGTGCTGTACTGAAGGAAATGTACCAAATAAAGAAATTAGAACAAACCAGCACTGGGGTTTCTCTTTTGCACCAGCCTACGCTATCCATGCATTTGTGCAGACGTCCTTCAAAACGGCATGCTGCATTTGATGAAGTCAAGCGCTTGGTTCAAGATACAAACTTCTGTTGCTGGGCTATTGCTTTGGGACTTGTGTCAAATCTCTGCGGCGAACGAAATCGCCAACTCCTATACGGATCGTCTGCAGCGACTGCAGAAAACATCGACTGAGCTGTTTCCTGTGGTGTTAGAATGCGTCTCAATATTTAAAAAAAGCTGGACGCACGACAAGTTTCAAAACAAGTAAAACTTGTTTAAAGGGGCGCTGCAACCAGGGCCGGCCCTAGCTGTGGGCGACCTGGGCGGTTGCCTAGGGCGCCATGAATAGGGAAAGAATCGCCCCCTACAAACTTTGTGTTTGTTTTTGTTTCGTTTTTTATTTATTTTAATACCGCGTCCCAGACTACGGTATATGCTCGATCGCCGTTCATTTTTGGAATACGGTTCTGAGCGCACAAAACGCTCGTGTTGGGCCACTACTCACATGCTTACTATACTTCGTTTCAGCTTGGGTCCAGACGCAGCCGATGCTACAAGCGCGAGCATGTGACCCTGAACGGTGCTTGCTCTGCACGAGCGCGCGTGCTTGGCAGGGACGCTGAAAACCCGCGGAGCTCGCGCTTGTAGCATCGGCTGCGTCTGGACCCAAGCTGAAACGAAGTATAACAACGTGATGTCGTACAGGGGCGTACAAAAACTTGAAAAGGGGTTGGGGAGGGGGGGGGCACGACCGGAGTTCGCTTAGGGCGATGGATGGTGTAAGGCCGGCCCTGCCTTCAACGATATTGGGTTGGAATGTTCTTAACTTAGAACAAGCTTACTGGCACTTGTGTCACCCAATTAAATTAAACTCGAAAAACCACTGACCAAGAGACTTCTTTGTTTTTTGTGGTGTAATTTTGTTGCAAAGTAACTTTGTTGCGGTGTAACTTTGTTGTGGTGTAACTTTCTTGCGGTGTAATTTTGAGCATAAAAGCGGACTTTTTTTTCAATCTCCCCTTCACAAAACTGGATGATGTAGTCATGAGGACCGCAATGTCCACACGGGGATCTCCACATGGAGACGATAGCCCATAGACCGATCTCACTGTACTCGGGGACAACAGTTCTTGGCAATGCAGTCAAAAAACCGGTACGCGTGCCCTCTTCCATTTTGAGCGCCGAATAAAGACGTGCGCACAATCTCCTCCTATCCTTGGAAACACCAAGAAATGTTGGATAAGCGTTCCACAGATGCGTGACACCGCCATAACCAAGGCCATAACTGTAGTTCATACGAGGCATGCTCCGTGCGCACTCGGTTTGGGCTCGCGTGACAAGCAATGTCTCGACTAGAATTCTGGTAGTGGCTCATGTCCAGTCACTGCAATGACAGGAGCATAAGAGTAGAGAGTTTTACAATAGGGGGCCCCGACGCTCGGGGGCACCCAAACAGCTTGGAGCGTCGCACTGCGCATGCGTAGAACGTCTGCGCGTGTGTAGTGCGACGCCGCGAACTTCTCGGGACACCCAAAGCGTCGCGGCCACCTATTCGAAAACTATGGTGTCTGAAACTCAGCGCGTGCCCTGTGCTTTGCCAACACGAACAGAGAGAGAAGTAGGCGTTTAATAAAACAGTGATGTCATCCAGCGCCTTGTGCTGGTTTGCTACACTGTGTAATGAACGGAATTCCAAAAAGAAAGACAGAAAGGAGTAGAGAAAGGTAAGAAAACAAAATTGATATAAAAGAAGTATAAGAGAATATAAAAAAGGATACAAGGGAAAAATAAAAATAAATGTAGATGTGAGTGTCTCAATGGCAAGCATCATTTACCACTTCAGTTCACAGTTCACTTTAGAACACTACAGCCTATGCTGTAAACGAGTATTCTTCAGAAACTTCAGGAGAGCTTCTGTGGCATTATGACCGTCAGAAGATGTCGTCCAGGGACCAAACACGATGTCGATGCTTACTTATTCTTCCTCTTTGATGTTGAGGTGTTTCTTCATTAACTGCCTTTCAAGGCTGTACTCCTCGCATTCGAAGACTACGTGTTGGACGTTATGGACGCCGCCACACGATGCACATTCAGGAGGCTGAGCTTTTCCGATTTCGTAAATGTAGCTGCTGGTGTACGCAACGTTAGGCCGCAGGCGGTGTAGCACGGTCTCCGTTGGTCTGGGTAAACCTCGTGGAGCCCGAAACTGCAGCTTAGGATCAATATTGTAAAGATATCTGTAGTGGTATTGAGGGTTTTCCAAACAAACGATGTTATTTCTTGGCCGATGTTTCTGATCATGCTATTTGCATCTGGTCTTGAGAATGGAATAGAGACAATAATAATGCTTTCGTGGGCATCTCTAGCAGCTCTGTCGGCAAGAACATTTCCGGTTATACCGGAGTGGGCAGGAACCCACTGTAAAATAAAATGGTGTCCCTGGCACGAAGCTTGGCGAGCTGCTTCCAAAATATATTGTGAAAGTTGTAGATATGGGCTACTTTTTTTCATCGAGGAGAGGGTGTGGAGAGCGGGCTTCGAGTCAACAAATATTGCCCAAAATTGAGGTTTTTCAGTTCCCGCTTGTGTCACTGCTGCTCGAGTTGCCGCGAGCTCTGTCGCCGTTGATGAGGTGACGTGGCTCAGCTTTGCTTTTATAGATGTTCTCATAGAAGGAATGTAGACTCCCACAGCCGATGATGACGCCATTGTAGAGCCATCAGTGCAGATGTGGCGGAATGAGTTGTATGATTTTTTTGATGTATTCAAGAGCAATCTGGGTGATCACCGGCGCAGGCATCTTTTTTTCGAAGTGATCCCTGGGATACTTGTTCTGATTTCTAAGTGGGGGTACTTCCACGGTGGATGTCTTGGAATCATAGCCGCTTCAAATGATCTGGGAATATAATCCTCGAAAAGCGTGATTACTTGGGCAAATCCTGAGGATGGTCTCTCTGTAGAGATATTTGCTAGATGATGTTTATGTATTCGAGATTTGTGACGAAGATGAGCTCGCAACGTTTCTTGTATCCTTAAAATGGCGGGCAAAACTACTCGTGCTTCAGCCAGGGTTCCCACATTCGATGTGCATTTCGGCAGTCCTAAGCAAGCTCGAAGAGCTTGTGCTTGGGCACTTTCTAATTCTTTAAGAAGAGACCGTGATACAGTATGCACAACAGGAAGACTGTAGCGCATAAGGCCGAGAAACAGAGCATTGTATAGGGCCATTAGCGCAGAGACAGAACATCCCATTTAGTCCCACTAATCATTCTGATTATATCGATAAATGAGGTCAGCTTTTTCTTTAGGCGCTTTATGTGGGGGCTCCATGTCAGTTGCCTGTCGAGAGTGACACCGAGAAATGTGTGTTCAGTGACGTATGGAATTGGTTTTCCATCGATCACGATTGGGTATTTGTCCGTGTGTTTTCTGCTGAATGCCATCACCGCTGATTTGTCCTGTGATATATGCATACCCCGCTCGTGGAGGTAGCTTGCTGTGATGTTTATTGCTTTCTGTAGTGTTACTTTGTTCATGTTCAGAGACCTCCTGCACGCCCAGAAACAAATATCATCAGCGTATATGGATACGTGAACGTTTTTAGGAAGTATTTTAAGAAGGCCTATTAGAGAAATGCTAAAAAGCATGGGGCTAAGGACACCCCCTTGCGGTACTCCCCTCTTGATTTCGTGAAAACCAGTGTTGCCCTCCGGCGTCGATATGTACACTTGTCTTTCTTTAAGGTAACTTGCAATCCACGTATATATGCGTCCTCCATAGCCAATAGCCCCCAGATCGTGAAGAATGGCCCCATGTTCTACAGTATCGAATGCCGATTTTATGTCTAAAAATACAGCTGTTGTTATCTTGTTGACGGTCTTCGTTTGTTCAATGCTTGTCGCTAAATCAGTTACATTGTCGATGCTGCTTCTTCCGCGTCGAAATCCATTCATGGACGAGGGATATAATCCTCTGTTTTCTAGATCCCATTCCATACGGGCTAGCAACATTCGTTCCATTACTTTGCTCATGCAACTTGTTAATGAAATTGGACGATACGAATTAATATCTAGGGGAAACTTTCCAGGTTTGAGAATTGGCACACACGAGCAATTTTTCATTACCTCGGTATAATTCGGGTTTCCCACGAGGAGTTAAATGCCTTTAACAAGAAGGTTTTATCCGCTTCCCCCAGTTGACGTAAGGCTGAGTATCGTATTCCATCCGTGCCCGGGGACGACTTGACGTTAGATGCGAAGAGTGCCATATCAAGTTCTTTTAAAGTAAAATATGCTTCAACAGCGTTGCATACACTTACGGATGGGTGGTCATCTGTCGTATTCACTCTGCAGTCGATAAAAGTAGAGCAGGAGGTGATCTTGACACAAAATTCCTCGGCTGTGGTTACTGATGAGACTTGGCGGCTCAAAGCGATGGCCCGGAAGGGACGAACTTGCTGCGGCCTCACGCGCAAGCTTCGCATCATGGGCCATTTACGAGTAACTGGCTTTCTGGGATCAAGGCCGGCACTAAGAGACCTCCAGTGTTTTTTGGAAAGCTTGTCTAAATGCCTTGTAACGCGCTTTTGTGCTCTCCTAGAAGCCCTGACATCCTCAGCACTCTTAGTTTTTCTTGCCCTGCGTTCAGCCCGCCGGCGGATGGCACGCAGTCGTTCGTATTCTCCATCAATAGCTGTCAGGGGGTTTGTCATATTGACGGTTTTGGTCGCTTCGGAGGTTGAAGAGTTGATGGCCGCAATAAATCCTTCTGTCTCAGTTAGTGTAGTACAGGCGGAATCCATTTTTGTTTTGAAGATATCCCAGTCAGTATAATGCACTGTAGTACGCCTCTTCAAGCGATGCAATCCTTGAAACGTAGTGTAAGTCGGCACGTGATCATTACCATGAGTTTCAATATCAGCGAACCACCTGGCTCCCTCAGCGAGACATGAAAACACGAACGATAAATCTAGAGAGCTACTCGTAGATGCACCTCTGAAATACGTCGGACTGCCGTCGTTAAGAATTGCAAGGTCATATTTTAATGTAAGGTCAAATAAGGCTTGCCCTCGAGCATTATTTTTTCTGCTTCCCCATAATGAGTGATGGCTATTGAAATCTCCTGTTAGAAAATGGGGTGATGGGGTTTGCTGTAAAATTGTATCCAGCCTCTTAATGTCCAAGGCTGCTGGAGGAGGTATATAACTAGCAATAAGTGTGAACGAAATATCTTGTATCTTAACAGTCGCAGCAATGTACTCATTTGTAGGGTGCGACGGAATATCGTTTTGAATATAGGTCAGGTCCTTTCGAATGCCGACCAAATCTCGGCTAAGACCAGTTGTTCTGTGTGAATGAAAAAGCTCGTTCCCTGATAGTCTGATGCTGTGCGTCACTCGCGACTCTGATATTGCGATAATAGGAACAGGATATTTGAATATGAATTGTCTAAAGTCCGAAAGCCAATTTCGAAGGCCTCTCACATTCCATTGAAGGACGGTGGCATCTCTTTGAAGCTTGTCTAATGACACCAGATCATAACGAGCGGAAGTATGGCATCTTATACGGTTAATAGCGCTTGGGCTATAGGAGAATCCCATCCCTTGACCGAAGAATATTACGGACAACGTTGGTGATGGTTCGGAGCTTGACCCCGGATATAGGTGGTTGCTCCTGGTTGATGCACTTGACTGGTCCCTCCTGGGCTGCCTAGTTTCTTTATCTTCTACATGCGAAGTTGATGCAGATCCAGGAAGTGCTAGAAATTCTTTGTCATCCTTTAGCTGCATAGTCGGAGCTGTAGCCTTTGTGGATTTTGAATAGGTCTTGCCTTTTCTCACGCTGGATTGCTGCGTTGACGGGGAATCTCGTTGAGCACGAAGATCGTGGGCTGCGACGTCCTGTCTTGCTTGGTTGACTGTTGTCCTGGCATGGCCAGTGGACATCTGATCTTGTGTAGACCGTAGAGCCTCTTTTGCTGAGGTGTAACCAACCTTAGCTTCGCTCTTGTACCTGTATATTGTCTGCTCTCTTTTGTATGCCGGGCACAAACGAGATGTAGAGTTGTGTGCTTTGTGGCAGTTCATGCAGAGAGGGTCTTCCCCTTCGCACTTGGTGCGATCGTGGGGACCATCGAAGCGATCGCATCGCAATTCCCTAGTACAGGCGGTTCGGACGGTTCCCAAAAAGGTTACATTTGGAGTATTGACGTGGTTTCTCGATGTACGGTTGTGTCTTGTATCTTGTGTATCCGATTGTAACGTACTCTGGTAGAGTGTCCGTGCTAAAGACGAGCTTGGCGGTCTCGGATTTACCCAGTCGTCGGATGGAGATAACAGGTGCAGTAGTGCGAACTGCCAGTTGAAGTTCGACCTCGGTGAGGTCTGCTGGTACTTCGTAGATCACCCCGGCCGCCGATTCTCGTGGGAGCGGTTCGTACACCAGGACAGCGATCCCGACTAGTGTGGTGAGTGCAAGGAGCGCTTTCGTAGCCTCTCTATTTCTGGTGTCAATTGCCAGTACGTTGAGTCTTCGGTTTGGCCTAACCAGGGTCACCCTGTCTGGAGCAGTCATGTCCAGTTTTTCTTGAATTTTCTTCGGGTTAATGGTTGCGATCACTTTGTCTGGATCCTTTGGTCTGACTATCACCGTGAGGTGGGGATCAGTACGAGTCATAGTCTTGATTGTCTTGTCGCTTGACTCCGAACTAGTTGAGGCTTTGCGTCTCTTTTGGTTCTGAACAAGCTGAAAAGGTGCCGAATCGGCGTCCAGCTCGTCAGAGATCCTCTCATAGTAATAGACTGTGCTTGAAGCGATTGACGTACCCAATCATGGCCGCTCAGCCTGTCCATCCAGTTCCATTTCGATCGACGGTGAGCCTTGGCCGGCGGGATGGCCCGCCTCAGCCATGGTCGGTGACTGTTGCGTCAATAGCGAGGATCGTATCGTTTTTACCCTGAATTAGCAGCGAAAATCTTGAATAAAGACACATTATAGCAGGACAACCTCGATAGCAGCCAAGGTAAATCCGACTTTTTCTTCTTCTCCCCAACACGAGCAAGGTATGCTGAACATGGTGGCTATAATTGGCCTGGTACCGCTTGTGTTGGCTTTGAGTTGAAGAGGCGAACGTTGCTAATTTTTTCCTTTATATTTTCTGCGACTGCAATCGCATTGAGAAAGAAAAACGCTAAAGAGTGTTTTGTAGGTTATGAACTGCAAGGATTACTTGCAAGCGGTATTTACTGAAAGCATCATACTTGCTGCGTCATCAGCACGCAAAGAAAGGAGACGTGGCTCACGCGGAGAGAAAACTAAAACAGAATGAAAGGTGTGCACCATCTTGCCTTTACGTCATTGACTCGCGCAATGCAATTTCACGCATAGCGCCGGGGTCTACTGCACATGCGTCGTACACGTCGGCTGGCGTGTAATCTTGTGTAACGAGCGATTGGTCAACGATTTTCCGCGGAGTGTGAGTCATTTTAGCCATCATCCGGCTAACGATTTTACCGCTACCATGCTGCGAATTAATCCTTTCTTTTTTAGAGCATTTTTGGGCAGTGTGATATTTTAGTTTCATGTTTCATGGGAAAACAACCAGCCGTCCGATGTCCAAAACAAAATGCTTTTTGTTTAAGCCTCTTCAAAATATTAAGCACTGGAGAAAATCAGTCATCTGCGTTAAGTCCTTATTTCACAATCTTTTTGTTCATGTTCCACCCATTGAGAAACACGTCGAAAGAGCCTAAGTACGCACCTGATCTCGATAAACCACCGTCTCCTTCCGCACTATAAAGTCCGTCTGCTATGGTCACCTAATGTTAATAGACGCGCGTGCGAAAGCAGCGTCTGAAGCCATCTACAGCCACGCCATCTTCCGGATGCCGTCTGCTACCAACGCGGCAACGCTATGCTTGCAGCTTGGCAAGACTTAGCTGTGCTACTCGTTTTCGTCTTCACCCCGAACAGTGCTAGCAATACAAAGCGAACAAGCTTGGCATGCCAAACAGCTTTGCTCTGGCGCTGGAGCATCCCCTAGCTTCGGCTCGAGCGAAACTTTATCATAGCAATCTCAGGCCCTGAGCGTGCACCAAGCCTCGTCGAAACCGCCAAGGGTTCATCAGGTGACCACTTTTATGACCACATTTCGCTCTCAGCGCCTGGACGCTCCAGAACGGCGTGTCCGATTTCGCAGCGAACTCACGTTAGCAGATGACTTACGGAACATGAGCGTCTCCCATTGCTGGCTTGAGACGCTAGCGTTCTGCCGTTCCCCCATTACGAACACATTCCGCTGCCATGCGCTGCCTCGCGAATCGTTGCTCAGATTTATCAAGTTACCCGGCGGACGTGTCACGTTGCAGCACAGACTTCGGAAAACGGCTGTCCGCGAGTTGGCTTCAGACGCCGAGTTTGCAAATCGCTCCTGGATACAGACCAGCACACTTCGTAACACGTGACATGGTGACGCATGGTGACGTTGACGATAACAAACGGACTTTATCGTGCGGGAGGAGACGGCGGGGTGATGAGATCAAGTGGCACTTGGGCTCTTTCGCCGTCATGGAGAATAGAAGGGTAGGAGAGGGCATGACGTCAGCCGCGTAGCCTCCACAAGCCATGCTCCTTTGACGCCTCGCCTCTCTCTCATTTTCCTCCTCACTCTCCTTACTTATCAGCCCAACATGACCACATCACGTGACCGTAGCTAGCCTTCGTCTAGCCTTCGATCTGATAAAACCTGCCGGACGGAGCGCGCGCAAGCCTGCAAGGAATCCTCCTACAATCAACCATCCATCTCGCACGTGACATGTCACGCGCACCAATCGCCAGAGAGATCTGCGGTCACGCTGGGCACAAAATCGTTTAAACTTTTTATGACTAGGCTTCACCAATATTGCAACGTGCCCCCTCCTAGTACTTCTAACCTCCTTGTTCGCCGTGCTTTTCAAAGGCGGAACGTGAACAAAAAGAGTTCGAAATAAGGACTTGACGCATATGGATGATTTTCTCCAGCGCCTATTATTCTGACGATCCTTACACGAAAAGTATTTTTATATTTCGCAATCTTGGCGAAGATTCATGTAGTGTAACGTGGGATTAAACTACCGATGCGCCCATTTTTGTTCTTTGCAAATGCGCAGCTCTACAGCTTCAAATTTTGACGATGATGTCTGGGGATTATTGCTAATTTCCGTTAAGTTCCTCGGCACTCCTGTGCATATTGAAGAGAGTGCGAATCTGGATTTGCTGAGGCCTTCAAGATCACCAGGATGTTTCGACGTATATGACTTTACATTTCTGCAGAAAAATAAAACGGCCGGTGCGGCGTGGGCTAATCTGGTATTGGCAATTTTCGCCACGTGTTTCTCTAACCTACTTTCACGGCTTCGTCTTTAGACCGCCAGGCGCTGTGAATATCTGATTCACCTGAGAAGGCTGGCAAGGGAACCTGCCGCCACAAGCTTTTTGTTCTAGCCGTTAGGTGCCGTTGATTTCGCTAGAGTCACCAATACTGCACGGACGTACACGGTAAAGAATCCAGTGCATATATACTTTCCTGCAAAAACATTAGGAGAGCCGATCGCTGTAATCTATAGACACAGGTAACTTGGCGATTGAGAAAGTAAAAAAAAAGTTGTAAACCTAAAAAAAATGTTCTGCGTTGTGACGGCGAGCACTAAGTTTACCGTGATTCCGTAGGTTGAAGCAGCTCTTCCATGTGATTTGTGAGAAATTATTCACACCAGATTTCTTCGAGTGCAGGGGCGCTCGTCGAACACAAAGTTGGAGTCGAAAGTTGGGAGCGCAACGGTTTGACTTAGCCGACAAAAGCGCGGCGTCATCATCGCCAGAGTTCAATCGGCTCACTCCGTAAACTTTAAAGCCTTAACTTTGCGTTTGACGAGTTTGGCCCCAGTAGTGCGATAAGATAGAAAGAGACACTGGTCCCCATTAACCCCTACGGTGTCAGAACATCAGTGTCGAACTTTCTGGTGCAAAAAATCGTTTCGTGTACAGCTTTATCACGCGAGATATAGAAACCGCTATTCATAAATACTTACGCCTAGCTTGATCTAAAAAAGAAAGCGCGAATAAAAATAGTGTCGAACGCACCAAAATGTTGGCCCGATGTCCTCTAACGACGAGCGAGACACGTTCCGCTAATTAAGGGCGACAGAATGGAGGTCCCTCTTTTGTGTCCCCTTTACAGAAGAGTTCTTCGAACAATGGAGCGTGAAGGGAAGGCGTCCACGATCAGAATAGTGTACCGTGTGCTGTACCGTGGCCCTAAATAAAGCTCGGACCAAAGGTTATTCCGCCCAAGTGCTTCCAAGTTATGCACGCGCGTCGTTCACGCGTCGCCGGTGAATGGAACAGCCCGTGTCCCGAGCACGCTCCGCCCGCCTCCGCTGTCTTACTTGTGCGACCTGCTTGTCAGACGCGCTTAGCCAATACGGAGCGCAAGTTCGTCTGCTTCTTTGCAGGGGTTGTGGTGACGTCTCAGAACGCCGAGCTTCTGATTGGCTCTGATTGAAGGATAGTGGGTAGACCTCAAAGCAAGCTGCCTCGAGGTTTTCACACTATCCTTCGATCAGAGACAATCAGAGCTCGGCGTTCTGAGACGTCACCACGACCCCTGGAAAAGAAGCAGACGAACTTGCGCTCTGCACACCGCCTAGAAGAGAAGGCCTGCGCCTATTCCTCCCAAAACGTCCACCCCAGTGGATCGACGCAGCGTCACCCACCTTGCGTCAGCGCCGCCGACAGCGCGCGTCTCGCAGCATCTCACAACAATGGCGTAGCGGGCGGTGACGCCAAGACGGACACGTCTGCCGCCTAGCGGCGACCCTCGACGACATTCAGCGTCTTTGCCGCTTGGGGCGGGTCGGGGATTCGCTAACAATGACGTCACGCGCAGTCCTTTATCTTCTAGGTGGTATTAACTAAACTAATTAGCAGGTTAAAAAAAGTGGGTTCGCATACGGTCGTTGCGAGCATACCCATGTCCAGAAGATCGCTAATTATGACGGTCGTCCCGATTGTTGTTGTTATGTGGGGTGATTGCGCGATTGCTGTGGCTGCACGGTAATAAGATTAATCGGCACTTGCCACGGCCCCCTCCCCCGCGTTGAGGTTGGCAACAACGTAAAAACTACCGCGGAGAAATGCTCTGTTCCCTTAATTCCCGGAGAGGAATTGTGTCAGGACGCCACTCGGTGCACGTATACAATACCCGCCATTTGTATGACGTCACCAAGCGGGAGGAACATCCGCCAGGGCCCTCTTTTCAAGACTGGTGACCCCAAAGAGGAAAGGCACGGGGCAACACCTCGTACAGTAACCGCCGGCTTCAGACGCGCAGGGCTTTCCCTTTGCTCTCCTTGCTTCGCGATTGGTTCCTCGGCGCTCTTATCGGCTAAGGTAACGCTCTGATTGGCTGCGGAGTTACGATGAGATGTTTGGGACACGCCGCGCCCTGCGTTTGTTGTCGGTGCCTGCAGAACAACAAGGCCGTAGTACTGAATTTTTATACGTCACCTTTGGCACTCTTATCGGGGGGCACACATTGGACGCGAGTGCACGCGTCAGCATATAGACTCGTGTCCTCACTGATGGGAATGCGATACCCAGCCAATGAACGCTGACGCAGCACTCTTTTCTCATTGGTGCCTTGCACTGGCCTCCGGAACCTGACGTAAGCAAATCCAGCAGTACGGCCTTATTATCTATACCCTTACATAAATGTCATATCTGGATTTATATTTAAAAAAATGCTGGTAGGGGTATTGAAGTGATTTGGGCAGATATGGCTAGATACACATAGAAGGTCGATATATCACCGTTATATATGTATTTGGCCATATCTGCCCTATTCCATATATGCCCATATATGGGCCACTTCATATAATCCCATATTTGGACCTGGCAAATTAATATGTATCAATCCCATATATGGCAATCTTAGATGTGATGTTACCTGCAATTTTCGAGCTTCGCGATTGTCCGCAGTGTATACATCGATGGTCTGCAGTTTCCACGCACGCGAGCCAAAATGAACTCTCGAATTCGAAACGAACATGAGTCACACAGACTGCGCTCGGTAACGGTCAATTTATCCCCGAATATTCGCGTTCGGGGCCGAATACCGCCGTGACGGAAATCAAGGAACAAATATTCGGTAACAGGTCGAACTGTCACGCCGCTATTAATTCACTTCAGCTGTGCGGAAAACAAACATAAATTAATTGCTATTTACAGATCGAAAATGTTTTATCAGCGCATACAAGGATAATAAGTGCAAGTTACGTCTTTTGCATGTCTTTCTGGAAGTAATTGAAAATAAATCGAGTTAACTAAGTAATTAATCGATTAATTTTTCCAGCCAATAATTTGTGATGGTATTCCGTTAGTTTTACTTTCAAATAATTCTAATTAATTACTTTTTAACGTAACGGGCACAAGTATGCTTGTGGATATCGCCTCATACACACGCACACACGCACAAACACCAGTGTTCGCGAGAAGCAATATCAAACGACAAAGTCACTACTGCTCCCCGGACGTGATGAAATAAAAAAACAAATGAAATAAAATGTGAAATATTAAGCACATAACTCAAAATTATAAAATACGCGAAGAGATCGGGCGTCTCTACGGTACGGGCATAACATAGGCAAGAAATCATGCTGCTCGCTTCTGTAACGTTTGTCTCGCTCCCGCTTTATGAAACAAATCGGTGGCGAGAGCCTATTGGGACCACACATCAGAGCCTGCTCTTGATGGCAACTGAATGCTTGAACAGGCCCACAGCAAAGCCGTATATTGGGAGGGTCTGGCTAGCTCGGCCAGTTGGTGTGGTGAGTGTTGCTCTCCTGCAGTTCTTTGTGGGAGAGAGCGAGAGGAGCAGGAAATGGGAAGCTATATGGAAAGGGGAGAGAGAGAGAGCTTGACACTTCGCCATTCAAACCAGAAAACACAATATAGGCGCTACGAGAATTAATGATAGAGCGATGCAATGAAGTTAAGAGCTATGAAACAAATTTATAAGTGTATTGTAGAACCTCTAGCTTTTAACTCGGGTCTATAATTTGTAATCGTATCGTCACGGATGAAAATAATTAGGAACGTAGAACTGAAAATAAATATACAATAAGGCGAACTTCCACCTCCAAACTTAAAGAGAAAAGTACAACGCATCCTGTGTCGGCCACGGAGGGAAACTGTCTGAGCCAACGCCTTAAAGGCCGACGACCAGACTCTTGATTCTGCATGGCAGAAGATCCTCCTCACTATGGGGAAGATGAACCAGGTAACGGTGCACAGGGTAGAATGGGGGAGACAAGAAAAGGAGGGAAAAGTAGAAAACGCGACCTGGTCGTCGGTCTTTAGGCCGGGGTCACACTGCAGATTCGAACATCTTACAAACATCTTACAAAAGGCAGTCTGCATACAGATTTGAACGCGAGTCACCGCGATATCCGTGCTTCCAATGCCGCACGGCATTCAGTCCAAAGAGAGACTTAGCACGCGGCACTCTCCTGACAAGATTGGCATATATAGGCCAGATATAGTATTTCATATGTGGCCATATATAAGAAAATATGCAAGGTAGTGCATTGCCATATTAAGGAGCAAATAGGCACAGATATGGAAAAAGGACGCCATATATGGCCATGTACGGTGATGCTTATATTCATGCATTGGACGAATTATTGCATTCTATGGGTATATGTAGTCCCTTATATGGCGTGCTTTGTCCATATTCAACAGTATATGGATCTTTGTAGTTCCTTATAGGGCGACCTCTTGTCATATTTAGCCTCATGTGGAAATATTATGTCCCTTTTTCGACGCATACAGTGAATTTTTAATGAAAAAAGTAATGCCAGATATTTGTTGTTAACTATATATCGAAAAAAAAGAAATCCTCGTAATTCTCAATCTTGAATTTCATATCTTAAATTATTTATTTAGAAACTCAATCTGTTTGTGACAGTGATCTGAATAAAGACATTGTAAGCATGGATTCGTAGCTCTGGCTCGCTTATTTTTGTCTGAAGCATATAAAGATAAAAGAATGATATTGTTTCTATATCAATTATGTATTTACATGTGCGTGCACAAATTTCTTGAAGATGACAAAACAAATTCACATGCTCGTTCGTTCTAAATTTCTTTCTTAACTTTACCATCAAAAGGATAAATCAAGATGCAACTTGGATGTGCGTAAGCCATCACAAGAGGCTTAAAAACCAGGCTTGTCTCAGTTTGTCGTAGTCAAACGAAAGCAGTGAACGGGCCTTCACAGCGGCGCTGTTATCCTTTTGCGACTCCATGCAACAACGCCTGCCAATAGTGCTCTTTTGAGGAAAACAAGCTACAAGAATCTTAAACAGGCTATAATAGAATTTGAATTCTACGTACTGTTAGTGAACTGACCATATCTTAAATCAAACTTCTCACACCTAGAAAAAAACGTGGAAAACAAAAAGAGACAAACTGAGAAAAAGGAACTCGCCAAACTGGTGGTTTAACTGTCGAAACTGCTCAAATGAAAAACAAACTGGACAACACGAAAAAACAGAAGTCGTCGAACTGGTGGCCGAACTGATCATAATGTAAATTGAGCTCATAGTCGGCTAGCTGAACTGGAACACGGGTAGTGATACTTTTTAAACTGTTAATCAAACTGAAGTCTTTTTAGGGGCAATCATAGCGTGGGGCTCTTTGACGTATGTTCGAAGCTTGATATTAGGAAGTTTTAGTAGACCGTGTTTCCCCCTCCGCTACGGAAGAAACCGCCACTGCGCCTTGTTAAGAATGGAACCTTCGGCGACCTTCTTCCGAGTTTCAACGCTGCGGAAACGAGTCATGATCTGTCCGGGAACGTCGCCTGCTGGACGGGGCCTACGCGAAACGAGTCCCGACGAGTACCAGAACCGTCGCCTACGTGTCTGCGCCTGCGGAGACGGGTCTCAACGCGCCCGTGACGTCAACGGGACGTGTGTGCGTGCGTGCGGCTTGGTGCGCTCCGGAAGGGGAGAGAGGCCTGGCCTAACTGCGGAGAACTTTGGCTACGACGCACTGCTGGCTACGACGCGGCGGACCTTGCTACGACGCACTTGACGGCGGGTTGCTGCTGCGCACTTGCTGCCCTGGCGGGGAGTGAGGAGAAAACGGACCCCTATACACCTTTCCAAAAAAGACTCGACCCCAGGGGCAGCAAACCGTTTTCGAGCACAGTCACTGGGTTTGAGGCTAGGCTCTCACCGGCGTCCCTGCTAACCCTAACCGAGTGGAGCTGTGATTTCGATAGGCGCAGCCTGCGTAGGCGCAGTTTTAAACACTGCTGGCGGATAAATTCTCATCTTTTCCCGCTGTATTTTGTGTTTCATGGTGCATGCATTTTCCCGAGGTCATTGAGAAAGCATTGTACCACATTTAAAAGAAGAAAAAAAAAATCTATTTACTATTTTTGTTGGGTACGCGCGCGACAGAACGAATGCGACTTGAATGTATAGTTCTAGTTTTTGTGTTTTTTTACGATAAGTTTTGACGGCTCCGTGCGATTCGCCGATTGACAAACGACAAAGCGCTTAGCTGTCAAAATAAATTACAACAGAAGGGAGCCGAAAGGCATGCATTTGTCACGCTCACAAATAACGTGTTTAGCGATGAACAGGACACAGACATACAATTTAGAAACTGTTAACATTCGAACAATATATTGTACGTACCACACGATGCAGCGTTATCCGAAAAGAATTTATTTGAGAAAGATCTCAAATAACACAGTCACAGTCGACAACAGTCACATCTTGACGATCGGACGGAATCCAAGATGACTTCGTTTTGGGGCACGTTTCGTGGAGAGCTTCCTTTTTTCACAACAGCACCAAGTCAAAGGATCGAACGCGACTGACCCGTTTCCCACCCCAACCCGGACAACTATTTTTGGAGATGACTGAGGATTCTACGCGGATTATCTCTGGGAGGGGGGAGAACAATGTTCGCAAAATCGCGTCGAGGGTCGTTCGACGCTCTTCACCGTCTTCGTTTCCCGTGAATGTTAAGCAGAAAAGCTTGAATGGCAGGCACTTACCAGCCTTATTTCGCACAATGGAAGATAACACAGAAAGGGTACGCAGCACGCATAAAAAAAATTAAGTGGAAACTTTCAAGAGGGGCGAGAAAACGTCGAATGCAAAACAGCAAAAACACAGGTAGAGAACCGCGCTGAGCGGGTCTTCACAGCTCCAAGAGAGTGGCAGAAAATTTCTAGCTGATAGAGGGCGCGCGAGTCGCACCAGCCGCATCAGCATCAGCAACATGGCGGCGGCCTAGGAGCGTTTTTTGGAAAAGTGTATATAAGGCGGAGCGCGAGGCTGCTCCGGAGTTCTCTCGGATTTGACGACTGTATCGCAACCATGTAATTAAACCGTTCGTTACGTTACCAATTCTCCCACCTCCACTGGACCCGTGGGCTCTTCACTTCGGGGAATGGTCGTCGTCACGAGCCAGGAAGCTCCCGGACGTGCGGCTCAAACCCCGCCTCTAACAGCCTGCGTGCCGATGGCCTTGGCTGTAGAGTTCCGGGTAGCGGAGGGGCTTAGTGGTGGGGGAAACACGGTCTACTAAGACTCGCCATGTAGAAGAGCAACAGATCATTGCACTATTTGCGGAAGTGACCGATTGTCAACTGCCACTAATTATGCCCCCCAAAAAAAAACCTCAATGGATCAATCAACCAGTGTTCTTGTAGAGTTCAGGGAAAACCATAGGACCTCACGCTGGTATGTTCAAATAATAATAATAATAATAATCAAAAGTAAAAATAATAATAATAATTTAATAATAATTATAAAATAATCTTCCCATTTCCTTATATATTCATATCTGGATATTTTTAATATAAATCCTGGTATGACATTTCTGTAAGGGTCGAACCTCGGATATACCGGCGACTCGTGTTTGCAGGCTTTCTTTTGTATGATATATGATCGGTGTGAGCGGCTTTACAGCTGCTTTCATACACGCGGCACGTTCTGGAATGTCCTGAACAAGAACACACAACAGCAAGCAGGACCTTAATTTATTGAAGAAAATAACCAGGATGTGCGGGATTCTAACCTCGGTCCTCGGCATGGCAGCGGTGTGCGTTGCCAACTCCGCCATGCATGCGGCGCGCTATTCATTTTACTAATCAGGCTCAACACCGCTTTATCAAAAGTCTTCGCTAACTTTATCCACCAATGTCAGTTGTGTTGTCGTTATCTCTGTTTACTGAAGGTACGCTCCGAGCTTCTTTGTGTAGAGACCGGATAGCAACTTCGCGCGCTTTCGAGAGACGGCGTCTTGTAAAGCGAACCTCCACTCTGAACCGCAGTTCGGAAGAGATCCTCGCAATTGTTTGGACGGTTGTAAAGGGAATAGTGAGAGTTTTAATCGAGCTCAAATAATATGTATTTAAAGCAATTATTTCTGAAGCTACTTTGTATAAGAAAAAGCTTAACAAATATTGCATAAAAGAACATGGAAACAAACTGCGACATAACGGTAATATAACAAAAAAAAACAGTCATGTCCAATAGAAGAAAATACGAAGCCGCCTCCTACACCTAGAGGAGTGTAGAGTGGAGAGCTCCTAACCAAGTTTCGGGTTAAACGTCCTTGTCAGTATAAATATTAAAATATCAACATCGGAAGCGAATGCCCTGAATACAACGTAATGTATGTTCAAGTTTTGACAAGATTCACCAGAAACTAATAAAACGAATGATGAGGTTCAGTATGTCGAGCTTAACGCGAAAGTTCTTTAATTCTGGTATGGTGACCAAGAATAATCGCAAGGCTAACGATCCTTACTAAAATAAGTATTTAGGGCTTACATAAACAATATGGTTATACAAACTTTATTTCTAATAAATAAATAACCGCTAAACGAAGAATTATCCTAAGTAAATTGCACGAAACAATGTATATTTGTCCGTCGTCGAAACCCATCCTCAGCAAACCTAAGAAGAGCAGACACCGGAGAAGTCTCGCTGCGGCCCTTCTTCGTGATGTATGACGAGTCACTTTAGACCCGAGCACCCCGCAGAGGAAATGGAAGAAACCCAAAACGAGCCAGTGTTTGATCAGTTCTGTCTTCGTACAAATGAAGAACACAAAAAAAGTAAAAGCAGATAACGTTTTAAGACAATTCTTTTGCACGCGGTATTATTTTTTTTTAATATCTCCTCTTTGTACAACATGAATATTGCATCAGGCATTGTGCATGTTGTTATACCGAATAGGATAATGTCTCAACGTATCTCCCACGGCCGCATAAGACTTTGTTTTCACTGCACAACGCGCGATGGAATAAAGGCTGCTGCGTATTGCTGCTGCATAGCGAGTATGTTCTTGTTTTTACGAAGCCATATACGCTGTCTCGCGAAATACTCCATCATTTGTTTTCCCCTTTCATCTCGGTGTATGTACCGCTACAACCTAGCAGTCCCCCCGCCCTTTGTTCGCGGAGGTCCTTATAATTTCCAATCAGGCGAGGAAGCCAGGGGGCGAAAGACCCAACGAAACAAAAACGGAACGAACAATATGGAGAAGACGAAGACGGAGAGTCATGCTGCTGATTAGAAGGGCCTTCGACGACAGGCGCTCGCTCGGGGTATTCAATTCACGGCACCGAGAAGTAAGATGTAAATGAATAAAGAAACGTGATCTAGAAAAATACGTATCTTAAAAATATGAGATGGAGAATGAGGAATGAGTTATACGTCAAACAACAAAGGAGGGAGCAATGCCATTCAGAGAAACGGGATGTATTTTCAGACGTTCCGAACTAGACATACAATAAAAACCAATGATTCAAAAAAAAGTAAGGAATGTCGTTAAAATATTGGGCAACAAGAAGCGGAGAATGAAGTGACAATTAAATCAAAAGGAAAAGGTTCAAACGAATTAGGAAAAAACAACTTTGTTAGGCATCGCAGTAAGCGAATGAAAATATAGTACAGCTAACAGATACACACATTAAAATGGAAGAAGCGAATGAAAAACCTGTCTATACAATATGTAGCAGAGAGCAGAGAAGCTAGGGGACTGTCGGATGTTACTGAATGATTAGATAGAGAAAAAATGAGGTTTGGCAGAAAAAGAAAACAACGAACGTTTAATATCAAAGTAAGCTAAACTAATGGAAATATAGCACAGTTAACAGAACCATCAAAAGGATAGAATAAACAAAAAATAAAAACATTTCAACACAATATGTAGCTAAGTGCTGAGTAGGGGAGGGTTGTATGTTACGTAATACTGGACGAGAAGATAAAACAGGTTCGGCAACAAACAAAAAAACGCGTGTTTGGCATGAAAGTAAACAGCTGATGTAAAAATATAACAGTTAACGGAGGCACACGAAAATAGGACAAACGAAATAATAAAAAAAGACCTATCTATACAATATGTAGCAAAGAGCTGAGGAGGGGTCGGTCGGATGTTATATGTGGTACCAAACGACAAAATGGGAAAGAAAAAAAAAAGGAGGTTTGAAAGGGCGGCTGGAGGAACCCAGCCCTCTTTCGCCGCGTTTGACAAAAAGGACGCCGAACGCCTTCGCCACCGCTCGCACATCAACCAGTCCCCCTTTCATTGCTCTTTTTTTGACGCTGACCGGGGAGCCACAAAAGCGGCCGAAAAGGAAAAGTCGCCCGTTCGCGCCACGCCGAATGACAAACCGCGCGCGCGGCCGCCCAGCTCAATAAGGACGCGCCAAAGCATATCAAACTTGGTCGCTTTGTCTGTTCGCTTCCCTTTTCAAGGGGACCCGTCGCGAAGAAAAGGAGCACTACGTCTAGCATCGCACTTCACCTTTTTTTTTTGTATTGTGGTTCATTTTATTTTTTTTTACTCTGTTAACTGATGTCCATAAGAGTTTCTAGGCAAAGAAGTTCCGCAAACCCGAAAACGAGCGCAAAATAGAGTATAGTATATGTACTGTATGATCTACTCCAATAGTAGCGTGCAGTTTTTATTTACTTCTGCGTGATTCATTATTTAGTTATAAAAAATATAAGTACGTTGTTTGGTAGCCCCCCCCCCTTTTCATTTCCCCAATATATACCTTTGTAACAATGAAAATAAATTTCGCTTGTGGTGATTATGAGTAATTTTGGCACCTCACAAACAATCGAAATCCTTCTATTTTGTCTGCTAAATACGAACAACCTCGGAGACGGGTAATCTTTTTTATTTTTTTTATTTCGAGCATTAAGGTTGCTGAAATTTCTAGCTTAACCAATATCAACTCAGTTTTTTTTTTCTTTATCGTAAACATATAAGAGTGTCTTCTTCTCTTTTTTTTTCTTTCATCTTTCATTTTAACATGATTTGTCGTGTAGAGCTGTGGTTCTCAACCATCGATGTTTCGCGGACCCCTCGCGGAACGACGGAGATGATGAAGGAACCTGTTTGTGGTGATCGGGGAAGGAAAAGTATAGGTTAAATATAGTATCGATCTAATAAATAAATATAATTAAGGTCTAGTGCGAAGTAGACCTCTGTTGTTGGCATACACACGAGATAACTCGCCCGAAAACTGAAACATTTCTTCTCGATCTGAAAAAAGACAACTTTTATTGCCGGGCTCGACTGATGAAGCAGGGCTTTGTGGGCCCCTAGAATGCCTTCGCGGACACCAAAAGGGCCCCGGACCCCAATTTGAGGACCACTAGTGTAGAGTATTGCCATACAACGCTAGCCCTGGTCGTAGCTACTGTAAGATAGGAGATGTTTAAAGAGGAAATGAAGGAGAAGATAAAATGCGTAGAAGGTAGAAGCTTTGGACACTATAAACACGGCATTGTTCACGAACATCAAGAGTAATCGTCTGCAAGCGAAAGTTCAGGCGTGTTTCCATTAGGAAGCTAACAAGAGCTTTAGTGTTTGCTGGTCCTTTGTAAGATTCGTTCTTCCCGAGCACCAATATATATATATATATTTTTTTTTTGCACAAAGAAGTGTTGTTTACTGTGGTATGCGAGCGTACTTTTGAGTCTGCTTTTTGGGCATCGTGCTAGTACAGGTAAGGTACGTTGTGCTAGTCTTGCAGTGGGGCGCCCGAGGTTTTGGCAGAGTCAATAGGGTGTTTTAGAATAGGAAACCGCAACGTTTTGCATTTCCCGAGCAGTTTCAGGCTTTACACTGCGCAAGCGCAGAAGTTCCGCGCACGCACAGTACGGCGCCCTAAGCTGTTTGGGTTACTCAAAGCGTAGCGGCCCCCTATTCTAAAACTCTATATTAACGAACGCGCGTTTCTTTTTTCTTCTTTTTTTTTAGTTTGGCGATAATAGACAAGCGACTAAAAAGAAAAAAGCTACACATTTTACTCTTTCCCCTGCTTGAGCGAATTTCCTACAATATTATATTACAATTACCGGAAGCTTAACTCCGTAGTCAAATTTATGAAAAAGACCTTACTTGTAGTCCCTTCTTTTTTTGCCCCTCAGTTATCACGCAACAGATTTTGCGAATGTTTGTTCCATGTCACTTTGACAGATCACATTATTTTTTTGCTACTTTAATAGACCGAACCTTACTATTAGCGGCGAGATGTTTTGGTGGCGCCCTCCTATGGTTCCCCCTTGTGACGTCATTACCTTGCGAACAACAAGTTCGATGGTGTTTGTAAATAGCATGGTGGAAGCTTGAAATCATTGCGCTCTCAAAGGAACACTGCCAACACCGTCAAAATTAAAGTTCTTTTATTCCTCTTATTCCGTCGATGATAAATCCCCTTTCCGACGTCATAGTCAGCGTTCGGCCAATCCTGGAAGGCCGACCACAGCGACGCTTTCGGTCGCGCACGGGGCTAATACTCTGTTTCACCTTATGATGTACCGCAGGAAAGGCTACAAGTGCGAGCTCCTTGCTCTGGGGCACATACCGGCGGCACAAGCTCTCGTGACTTAAGAGCAGCTGCCAACGCTATGAGCTCGCGCTTCTAGCCTTCGCTGCGGTACAACATAAGGTGAAACGAAGTATAAGCGTTCCACGGATGCTTGACACCGCCGTAATTGTAGTTCACAGGACGCAGGCGGCAGTGCACGAGGCAGCTCGTACAGTCGCGTGTTCCTGCTCTTGCCAGCACGCAGCAAGGTTGCCACGCGCGCAGAAAGACTGAAGTTCCCACGATCAAAGCCTCCTCTATACTGACAAAGTCTGGCAGATCGCCACGAGAAGCGGCCGCCAAAATTGAAGAGGTAGAGCGGCAGACAACGGATGAGAGAAGAGCCAGGTGACGGGCGCCCCGCTGCGGCCAGACGCCGAAACACACTTCTCCCGAGCGACGGAATGCCCGCGCTCGTGCTCCTCACGTTCCTCGCGCTACCTAATCTTTCCTCGTCGGGGTTGAAGACCATGTTTCGAGTCCTCGCCACTGCAAAAGCTGTGCGCTGACGCCCAGGTTCCCCGAAAAATGCTCGGTGTTACCAGACCCTCGCGCTCCAAATCTGCGACCGGGCACTCTATGTCTCCGTCATCGAACTGCCAGGCTTTGTGAGTAAGGGGAGGCTAGGCCACGATGCATACCGGCAACGGCGGCGTAACGAAACTGGCCGGTGAAATCGGTATCATATGCCAAGACCGTCATTATGTTTTGTTCGCGTCATTAATAAACTGAGTAAGAAGTAATGTGCCGAGTGCATACATTGGTGAAGCATAACATTCAATCTAATTTAATGTTTTCATATTTTGTTCAATCTATAGGCTTTGCATTAGTTGCATTATCATTATAGCCTTATAGGCTTTCATTTTTATATAGAGTAGAGTTTACAATAGTAGGTATTTATCTAAAATCCTTAGATGAAAAATAGGCCTAATATGACAGTAATATTTGTCCTCTTTTTTTAACATATTATGTCCACGCATTTTCAATAGACAATATGCAAAAAGAAAAGCGCTATATATAGTGTATGCATTATCAATTATCAAATGTTTGCCATATTGGGGGTCCCTGTACGAATAATTTCGCCCGAGAGGCAATGGTCCCGGCAAAGTGAGAGTCGTGGATCTAAAATATGATCACGTGCTGGCAGTCCAGTACGAACCCACAGCGCCTTCGATAAGGACCGTTCACTGACCTGGATGGCCCAGTTCACAGCTTGAGTGACGTGTCTTGGGACCTCGTAGCCGTCAGTTCCTTTCCAGGAATTTTGCTGCCGTCTTTCTTTTCTTTTTTTTTTTTTTGAACCAAAGCCAAACAGCAACTTATAGAGTACACTCATACATTGTCCTGATGTCATGAAAACCGAGTTAAATGCAGATGCGCATATTCCAGAGCTCGAAGATGTGGAAAACAAAACCAATATGGCGGCTCCGACTGGCATGATGATGATAGCTGGCAAGCATTCTGCATATGGCCTGTATTGAATCTGATTTTACTTAAGCACTTTAATAGAACCGTAAGATAATTAGAAAGGCTATTGTCAAATAATAAAGTGATTTCTCCTTCGTTTTACCTCTCACATTAGGAGCAGCTACATAAATTGTTTTAAACGATTAATCTGAGGTATCACTACATGCAATATTTCACACGTAAACTAACATTTTTGTTGAACAATCACCAAATAATTCTTTCATATAAAATATGCTAAAATACCTTCAAAATGTTATGTAATATCCACAGATGCAGGTAAACCCGTCTATCTAGTTATAGCTAAAATATATACATTTCAATTAGATTCGCAATAGTATTACATAGTTTCATACCTGTCCGAACGACGTTAGATTGCTGTTTAAGTAATCATATTGACTTCAATGGGTTACGTAATTTTGTACCAAAAATCAACCTTTCACTTAATTTTTGCACACTACGAAGTTGCTGTTTGAAAAACTTGACACTTTAAAAGTCATAAAATATTACAGTTATAAGCGCCTTATTTCGTATAAAAGGTCCTTAAAAACGCCGAGAGCATTTTTTCGTTTTATTCCAGGTTTGGAGTACCGTGAATTAAGATATGCCGCACGTCATTCTCGAAATCGGTCCGCGCCGCGCTCGAGAACCAAGTATGGAGACCAGAGACTGGCTTTTACTCTTCCAGAAGTTCTAAATAACCTCCATAAAAAAGGCATTTCCTTAGAAAATTCAAGCAAAAAGGAAAAATTCGTTGCTTGTTTGGAAGATGTGTATCTTTGTGTATCTTCCTCGTGTTTATGTACCGTTACCAACACGCTCGTTTTGTACTTAACTTGTTTGGAAGATGTAGGTTTTTATGTTTTTGAACAAAACATAGTTAAAGTGGCCAGGTTAAAGTGAGATATATACATTTTTTGCAGGACACTTTAGTTTTCGCTGATATGCATATATGACTCAGAATTGTGTTATTTTGTCTCGCACTTACGGCACTGAGAGCATGTTGTACTGCCGGAAATTTCATTTTTTCTCTCAACATATTTTTGGTCACCTTCTGTGTATTTCGCCGTTGTACAGCGGAGGTGGAGACCTTGTAAAGTATAGCTACATGCTACTTTTTTCTGCCTTCCCCTCTCAAGCGGAAATAACTAAACATTGATTGATTGATTGATTGATTGATTGATTATATATATATATATATATATATATATATATATATATATATATATATATATATGTGATCTGGATGTGGCTTCATAAACAATCACCAGAAATGACCAGTCACTTTCGGAAACATTATAACATTATATATATAGCATGTTCTTTCTTTCCGATGCAGGCGACAGTTTCTTTACTAAATCCCTTCACCGATGTTACTTCGGTTGCACTATCGCAATTTCATATATTTTGATGGAGCGCATAAACGCGCCACAGTGTGCTGAAGAATCCCTCCAAGAATAAGCTTCCCTTCGCCACCTGCGTATCCGCCACACAAATAAAAAACTCTCCGGCATTTTTCAGGCTCTAAACACGATTTTTCGTGGACAGGAATAACATACACCACTGAAAACGTCGCACAGATATAAAATAAAACTTCGTTCTAAACTTGGGTTCCAGCTTCTGACCTGTTCCAACAACCTCCCGTATTCGATGGAAACTAGTGTTTGTCTTTCCCCCGCTTTTTTTTTAACCTACTTTAGTTTGCTCGCCCTTGCATCCAAAGTTGTTTCAGAACCTCCTTAAAGCTGTTTACTCAACAGGGGGACGTGAACTGCGCTGCTGCCTCTCTTAAAATGCACTTCCTCTCCATCTTTCTTCCCTTCAACATTTCTTTCCCGCACTGCCTTTTTCACCACCAGCGGTTTCCCGTTTCGTCTGACCTCGTTGCGTGCTCTCGCAACGCCTTCAGTTTGGTTGCCTCAAACGTCATATGCAGACTCCTGCATCTAAGCGCAGTTTTCGCAAATGTCCGCGGACATGTGTTGGAAAGTCGGCCAATCGAAATTCATCAAGTTTTCGCGGATGAAAAATCAGGAAATTGGGAGAGAATGGGGCATGCTACGAACGTCGGTTGCTTCCGGGCGCTATCTCCCTGAATTAGGGATTAAATAGAGATACGGGATGCATCGGAAAGGCGAAGAGAAAGGGAGTGATAGGGTGTATGAAACAGTGAAGATGTTAACCCGCACAGGTGACCACATCAGTCTGTTACTCACGTACTTGAGGAAAGATGAATAAAGAGCACAGTAGATCACCAATCCTCGGAAATTTGCGTGTTCCACAAAATAAAATTGCACATTCAATATAGACGTTTTGCAGCAGCTGCGCACGGGCGCGGCCATGAGTGACCTTCGGTTTTTGGTTTCCTCTTATTCCGTTTACTTCCCTTCATCATTACCGGGCGGCGGAGAAAATCTCACCAGAGAAAAATCTCACCGGAGTAAAGCTCACCGGAGAAAAGCTCACCGGAGAAACAAGAGAAGGTCAGCAATGGCGACTGTCATCTAGTGCGTGTTTAATGCGTCTAGATAGGGTGTCCGACTTTATTTTGAACGGATCTCTTTTCAGAGAGGCCGCTAAAGGTACACTACTACTGTTTGTGCAGGAAAGTTATACCCCTGTCAGACGCGCACGTTGAAGAACTCCAAAACAAACTCTTTAAAAGATCGGTGAACTAGCGATGCCGATAGACGTGAGATCGCGAGCTAATTCCCTATTTTTTTAAAGGAGCTCGTTGTGAGGACCCTCACATGCCCGTCTGAGAGGGGTTTTATATCGCCAAGGGGACATAATATAAGGGGCTAATCGTCACGATAAGTCGGATAATTAACTAAAATATATCTCATTAACTTTTTAATTAGAAAAATAAGCATATGATTTCCATTAGAAGCTCTGCTGAGCGTCATCTGAAACTACTGAACCAGTCAATCATAGAAATATTTTTTCAAGCACGCGGTGAGCGCGCGGCCGCGCTGATGTCTCCATTCATGCAACAGGCGCAACCCTGGCGGCTCGAAAACGCAGATGATAATCTTTACATACGCGTTTTCTGACCGCCAGCGTTGCGCCTGTTGCACGAGGGAAAACTTTAGCGCGCCGCCACTTTTACCACGTGCTTGAAATATTTATAAATTGACTGATTTAGAAGTTTGAAATGACGCTCAGTAAGTTTGTAATTGGGATCATGTCTGCTTTCCTTTCCCTAATTAAAAAGTTAATGAACGAATTTTACTTAGTTATACAAGTTGTCGTGAAAATTAGCCCTATTGTGTCCCCCTGGTCATATAACTAGGGTTCGGAGTTTTCGGTTGAAGCCGATAAAAACCGATAAAAGTACGCCGAATCCATTTTCGAAAATTCGGTTTTAACCGAAAAAGGTCAGTTTTTAGGTTCGGCGTTTTCGATTTAAACCGATAAAAACCGATAAAAGTACGCCGAATCCATTTTCTGAAATTCTGTTTTAACCAAAAATGATCAGTTTTTTATGGCCGCGTCGAGATGGCCGGGGAGAGGGTGGTGGAGGGACGGAGGGGAAAGAGGGCGTTGCAAGGTTCGACATTGTGTGACCTCTTCGTAATAGACCATTTGCTGTCTTACCCAAGCATCAAGGAGAATGCAGGGATTGGTGTTCCACGCGCCACATGCGCACGCCATTCCTGTATAAAATATTCGAAGTAAATAACCAAAAGAAAGCATTGACAAACGCGCGTGCAACAGGCCATTTGTTTTAGGTTTTTGCTTTGGAAAATTTACTACTGCTGAGGCCAGCACGTGCGGCGCGTGGAACACCAATCCCTGCATTCTCCTTGATGCTTGGGTAATAGAGCAATAGGTCTATTGCCCTCTTCCAAGGTTCAACATGCAACACAAGAGGTCTTGGATTGGCATTCGAGAGACATCTGTGTCCTTTCTGTGATCGGGCCTAGTGTGTCAAGTTCCTTGTCGTAAAAAAAAAAAAAAAAAAAAAAAGTTCGTGTGTGGGTTAGTATAAGGTTTTTCGCTTAATGCAATATCTGCAGCCAGAGTTTTGTGAATACAAGAAATATGTTGTGCCTCGAAACGTCGCACCGTGTCTCTTATGGTAGTCACATTTGGTTGATTGGCCGATTTTGGCTCAGGCAGCGCTTCATCTCCTCAGCCTGCCAGTGTCCAGTGTTAACGTTCAGAGGGCATTCTCGAAGTCCAGGGTCATTAACAGGAAAGAATGAGCCTGGATCAACGAGGAGAACCTGGAAAAGTACATGTGTGTTTATTATAATAGGATCACGTAATACTGATGTACAGAAGGTGAAGTTTCATGTTTTTTTGACATTGACTTGTTTGCACTTCTGTGTTTTTTTTTCTTACAGTTGCACACATTTGTTAAATAATGTGTCGATGATGTTGTTTTTTTTTTTCAATGTATTTGTGCCGTTGTTCTTTGAGTGATCACAAATATCAAAGCTGCAAGGATCATCTGATCCGATATCCGACGATGTTTTTTTAATATTCGCCGAAAACACCTGTAAACGTTTGTGGGCATAAATACACCGTAAAAAAACCGAAAATTGAATTTTAAAATAAACACCGAAAAACGTACGCCGAATTTTGAAAAATAAAAAACGAAAACACGGAATTCTACATATAACTCACTTCCACAGACCGCATTAGTATACTTTTTCGGGGTAGCGTTGAGAATTCTTCTCAACGCTACCCCGCAATCTCAAAATGTTTTTCAGTCCGTTCGTCCGTTCGTCCGTTCCTCCAGTGCATTTCCCGCTAAATTTAGCGGGAAAGTTTTTGTCACCTGACCTATACACGAATTCAGTTTATCCGCTAAAGTTAGCGTGAGAAATCGATGTAACGTGGCTTGACATCACGGGATCTACAAACGTATTTACTCTCTCCGCTAAATTTAGCGGGAAGATTGACGTCACGTGACCCATACACCTTGACTTGTGCAGACTCCAGTGACATTAGGTTCACCGAATTTAAACTCCCGTAGTCCACAGACTGACTCTAATTCTACCTGGTGTAAAATAGATTTTCCTCTTATTTTTTTCTTAAAGGAGACATAAAACTATTTTTTCACTTTCGCTAAATACTACGTAGAATTTCTTCCTAACGTTAATAACTGAATAAACATGCCTTACGTTTTCTTTTCAGGCAATCACAGTCGCCAAAAAAATTCGAGAAATATGAGCGTCGTTCATCACCTCAACTCGGAGCCAGAACAAGCGGCCACGTGGCCTGGTACCTATCCTATGCCGCCATAACCACGCGCCAAAATTGAAAAAAAAGGTGTTGAGCTTTAGGCATTGTTAGAGTTCGGCTATTACCTTCACCGCAGTGGATGGACACGAGCCACTGCCCGAGTTTCCGCCGAGGCATTGAATCTTGCGAGCCGAAGTCAAGTGCTTACGCAGTTCTCGTGTCGAATTCATGAGCCGCGCTCGACTGACGGGTGGTTTCGATCCCACAATTACGTCAAAGAATCTTCGGAGTCGGTGGCAGTCCGTGCGAGTATACGTGGGCCAGATCAGGACGCCTCTGTAAAGTCATGAACATTCCAACCCGATATCGTTTCATGACCCCTTTATTCATTTTTTTCATGTATTCTTTCTTTTCCTTTCTTGATTTTCTAAGTAAGACGATTCATCATCAAGTTTTTCAACTGAAAATGACCCTTTACTTCACATATACGTATACGCAATGGTTATGACAGCTAAAGCCCTCAAATAAATCAAATTGTTGTGTGTATGTTTATACAGCCGGAAGTTAGTCTGCCTCAGTGGACGTCTGCTGTCTCAGCTGTAGATGAGCAATTTAGCCAGTGCAGTGTACAACCGCTAACCCAACGTCTTTAACATGCACCACGCTGTAGTGATACACGACCGCACGCCGGTACGATGCTCATCCAGATCGAAACGGGCCGGGGTGGGGTTTGAACCCAGGATCCCTGGGTTCTGCAGCGTGAGCTTTCGCTCCACGTGCTCCGAGCTGGTGTGCGCTAGCCCACTCGGCCACCACATGCAGGAACACCATAGGCGAGCAGGAATGAGAGTATCTCTGTTCGCACATCGTCGGTTTTTGTTTTGTAATTTTGTATTATTTAAGCGTGCTTTTAAAAAAGAAAATATTTACATGATAACATGTCTAAAATAAGAATACTAAGACATTAATACCGGAGAGTCATGTGCCGTGATGACGAATGTATATATATATATATATATATATATATATATATATATATATATATATATTATGTATCAACGCATTAATATTCGAAACATCGGTGACTATTTCGATAACAGCTTCGCGACAACGCGTTTTATTTATTTATTTTTACGCAGTTTCAGCACATCGTATTTTATTAGTGACCAAGTCACAGGTTCATAAGTACCTTAATTTAAATTGAGGTTGAAATAAACAAAACTCCGCATTTTTTCAAATAGTTCTAAATGGTCGTCGTGATGTACACAAAGTATGGTAAACGGAATTAATGTGATATAAATATATTTCTGCTACGTTAGAAGAAAAAAAATCCGAACAAAGTTTACGCATAAATGTGGCATCGTTTTGTGTAAAACAACGGCATACATAAAAAGAAAGAAAGAAAGAAAGAGAACGAACGAACACAACACTTACTTAGGTCATTCCCAAAGTAAGACCCGACTTCCGTGTTAACACGCTATTTCCGGTCGGTGGGTTGCCAAAGCGAGAAGCCAGAGTTTTAATATTTCAGAACGCGTGCCTCCTTCAGAGGAGTCATTTTTATAAGACGTTGGTTTGGCACCCTTGGTGCTTCCCGAGCCTGAATCATTCAGAGTTCCGCAAACGTGGTGGGTGAATAACACCGGAAGATAAGGCTTGCTCCCCACACGTCATCGTTAGTGGCTCTCCGACCCACCTTCTCACGCGACAAGCACACTCAGAATCAACGAGAGTATACGTGGCAAAACGGGAGACGCCTGCTAACCCCGATCGCGCTCCTTGGGGACGCAGAAACTCGCGCCGACGCGAACGCATGATAGTCGACGCTGCGTGGACTCACTATAGATTACGTGAAGTCATCGCATCCTGCTATTGGTCAGTCCCACTTGTTCTTGCCAAGAAAAACAGAAAAAATTGAAGTGGAGGGCACTATAGATAAAATATATCTGTAGTGTCGTTCCTCTAAAGCGTAGCTTATTTAGTGGCTCTATACTCCGTTTCACCTTATGTTCTACCGCAGACAAGGCTAGAAGCGCGAGCTCATAGCGTTGGGAGCTGCTCTTAACGCACGAGAGCTTGTGTCGCCGAGATGTGCCCTAGAGCAAGTCGCTCGCGCTTGTAGCCTTTCCTGCGGTACATCATAAGGTGAAACAGAGTATTGGCGACGTGCGCGACCGAAAGCGTCGCTGTGGTCGGCCTTCCACGATTGGCCGAACGCTGACTATGACGTCGGAAAGGGGATTTATAATCGACGGAAATAAGAGGAATGAAAGAACTTCAATTTCAACGGTGTTGGCAAAGTTCCTTCGAGAGCGCAATGATTTCAAGCTTCCACCATGCTAATAGCGAACACCATCGAACTTGTTGTTTGCAAGGTAATGACGTCACAAGGGGGAACCATAGAGGGCGCCACCAAAACATCTCGCCGCTAATAGTACCGGGCTGGTCGCCTCGGGCCCAGTTTAAATTTATGGGAAGCGTGCACTTCTTTATCCATGGTTCTATATCAGGCACGTGGTGATTCCCTCTGTCCACAGTACAGGTGGAGACAAAGCTTGCACATTAATGGCACAGAGCACGGCAAGGGTACGTAGCACGAGCTCTTAGCAGTTGATTCCAGTGCTTACCATGGCTTCGGCCTCGCGTCCGTAGCATTCGCATTGCTCCAAGTAAGCGTAAAACTAGAGAATCAAAGCGCACATGAAGGTACTCTACGTAAAACAAAGCGTAGTTCTGATTTTCACCAGGTAAGCCATGCCGATCCAATCTCAAGGCGAGTAAAGCTCCTTCATGTTTCAAAAGTAGGGCAAGGTGCGTCGATGCACGAGGCACGTGCAGTGTGTAGCCCTTGCGAAGATCATGGTGGCACAGCGCAGCACTGAGCTAGAGTGTACTAGAAAGAACGAGTGGGGCCACCGGAGTGCTATTTTGGTACCTCCGCCTGTGGAGAAATACGGCTGATCCAAGCCACTTCGCTTGTAGCGCCCTCTCGGGCGCTACAAGCGAAGTGCTTCGGATTAGCCGTTTTTTGTAAAAAACGCGTTTCGTTCCAACGCCAAGCTCGACCGACACACTGGTCAAGGTCATAGAAACGATAGAACGCCGGACTATATTTTTTATACAACCTAGACGTCGGGCGTCACGTACATAAAGTCACCACGAGCTGACTTGTCGTCACAACGCCATGCGACATCAGGACGACGCCTTGACGTCGACGTCGTCATCGACGTTGACAACGTGCGTTACACGACATCAAAACTGGGTTCTGACGTCATATTGCGTTGAAAACGACGACGATGTCAACGTTGATGTTGATGACGACGACGACAACGTAACGGGACGTCAAGATGACGGCGTCCTTGTCAATGCAACGTCATAAGGGCGCTTGATGTCAGTTCGTTGACGTCATTGTTGACATGACGCAACTCGACGTCACGAAGACGTCCCGACAGCTTCACGACGTCGACGTCATCGTCGACTACGTTACACGACGTCAAGACTTCGTCGTGACTGCGCGTCGACGTTGATGCTGGCGAAGGCGACGACGTTGCACGCCGTCAAGGCTTCGTCGTGACGTTGACGTTCACGATGACGTCAGGGCGACGTTAACGTGACATCATAACGATGTTCATGTTGCGTGGGGCGTCGACGTCAACGTCGGCATCGACGACCACGTCCACGTCGTCCTCGATGTGCCGCGCGACGTCAATGGACCGCGTTAAGCAACGGCGACTTGATGTCGCGTAACGGCGTCGTCCTCAACGCGACGTCATGACCGCGTTACAACGGCGACTTGATGCCGCGCTCGTGCGACTCAACGGCAGACGCGTTGATGTCGCGTAACGGCGTCGTCCTCAACGCGACGTCATGACCGCGTTGGCAGCCACGACCGATGCCGCCAACGGCGTCGCCTCGCGCGATCGTCTGACCGCGTCAACGGCGGCTGATGTCGCGTAACATCTCAACGCGACGTCATGACCGCGTTACAACGGCGACTTGACGCGACTGCCTGACCGCGTCACGGCGTTACACGCGGCGTGTCGCCAAGCGCGTCGCTCAACGCGACGTCATGACCGCGTTACAACCAGCGACTTGATGTCGCGTAACGGCGTCGTGTCCTCACACGCGACGTCATGACCGCGTTACAACGGCGACTTGATGTCGCGTAACGGCGTCGTCCTCAACGCGACGTCATGACCGCGTTACAACGGCGACTTGATGTCGCGTAACGGCGTCGTCCTCAACGCGACGTCATGACCGCGTTACAACGGCGACTTGATGTCGCGTAACGGCGTCGTCCTCAACGCGACGTCATGACCGCGTTACAACCACGACTTGATGTCGCGTGAACGGCGTCGTCCTCAACGCGACGCGATGTCACGACGGCCTTACGACAGCATCTTGGCGTCGCGTAACGTTGTCGTGTCGTGGTGCTTTGGCGTTACCTCTGACGTCAAAATCATCAAAAATACAATATAGCCTCTAGGGGGCTATATCGCCCATACGACCTTGACCTGTGTCGTTGCTTGATAGCAGTGAAGGTGGCGCTGCGATCAAAGTAGCTTAGTTCAACCTGATCGCTTTCCACATTTTTAGGTGCAACTGAAAGTATGAGCGGAGTATATAGCTTGTCCCACTCGTACCTTCTAGTACACTTTAACTGAGCTAGATTTCAGACGCCATGTTCATCCCAGAAGTGGCGCGCGGCAGGTGTCTCAAGCATGTCCACAACAATGAATGGTGCCACTTTGCCCAGGATAGAGGGGCTTTAAAGGCGAGTAACGGTGACTCTAGGCTGTAGCTTCTCGCATTGAGCCGCCAATAATACTTGATTATTCAACAAGCAGGTACTGCATAAGTAAGGATGAGCGTGAATAGGACTTTGGCAGGCTTGCCGTAGCATTAAGGGCTCGCAATTACGAGCAGTGGCATGACGGTCGTGTCGTCTATTGTTCGTGAACGCGGACACTAATAATCCCTTCAAAAAAGCTGGAGGGAACAAAAGTTCGGTAACTAATAACCTCTAACGGAACACAGCATTCGCTCAATGCGTTCGCTCAACGTCCACCGAAACCTGGAGCCCAACGAATCCTTCGTGCGTACAACGAGTCGCTGTAATCCCCCTGTGAGGGAAACACATACACGGCCCCCGTGTTCACCGAGAAACCTCAGTATATAAAAGCGCGACTCGAGCCGCTTTGATGTATAACCTCGGCCTCCACTTGGCCCAATAGAGTTCAAAGCTCGAGGTCCCCGGGGAGCCTTTATCTCCTTCAAGTGCCGCGATGAGACCATTACTCGCGGTAACTAGCGAGGCTCCGAGATAATAACTCGAGTCACCGCTCGCGTCGTTGTGGAGATTAAAACTAAAGCTCGAATGTATATAAAAAATAACTAGAGCTTTTGATTATTTCGATGAACCCGGGAGATACAGAATGTGTCCAAAAATTAATTGCGCTTGCGTAGTAATATATTATACTTGGTTACGGATTGCTTTAAGTCGCGGCACGCTGCAAATTGATCGTACAAAAGAGTCTGCGGACACTTCCCAAAGCGTGTTTCTTCCTTGTATAACGATCTCATTGGTCGTACTAAAGACTGTCTGGAGAAAGACTGTCTGGAGACATGCATGTACGAAGCAAACATGTTTCAACATGCCCGAGGCGTTCCCGCAGGTAATTCTGTCATGGTGTCTGCAGGCGATTTGCATGATGCATGCGCGGAGTGAATGCGGATCTACGAACGTTTTGCTAAAGATAACCAGAAGAGGCGTTAGGGGCTTTAACAGAATAGTCGCGACAGTATTCTGACCAAGAAACAAATATGTAGTTTTTTTAATGATTTATGGGAAAATATTTCTAAGACATCGTTCATAATGGCGATGACAGCCGTAGGACCCCAGCCGCTAATAGCCTCGAATGGCACGGTCAATAATGTTTGTTCACTGGTTCCAATTGGCCGTGGGATGACTCCCTCGCGCTAGACAGCGCGGGTGACAACTAGGCACTCAAGCTGGTGAACAGAGGGCGGAGTAGAAAGGTGAGGCCTTTAGCGCTGAAATCCTTCTACAACGGCAGAGGCTGGGACGCAGAACAGCCTCCTTCTGTAAGGCTTTGAACATTGCACCCATGAAGTTCGTTATGCCCCAAACAAGGTTAATACCTTAAATCTTGAGGACCTTGCAAAGTGAACCGTATTTTCGCAGTTTACCGCAGCGTGCGTGGTGTTGGAATCTTGTGACCAACAGCTGCACTCTTATATTAAATATACATCAACTGGTAATAGAATAGTTCAAGAATAATAAACTTTGCAGCTAATCATGACGGTACTCGTCGGTTCCCGATTAGCATATAACTGTTCTTGTTTCCTCGTGATACTGCCTTGTCACGCGCGTCCCGAAGACAATGACGTAATATTGACAGGCCCAGCCTTATTGCTCTGAAACTGACAGCGACTACAGAGTCTATCTACAATCGTTCAGCATATGACCACTAAATGAGGTACGCATTGGAACAACAACGCGTCAGCCCTCTTGTTGCTTAAAGTCATTGTTGCCAGTTGTCTGAAGCTTCATCTAAAATCGCAGAAAACGCTCTCCGTCGTTTGATATTGTCAGAACAGTTCGCGGCGGAGCAAAACAATATCGCCTGACCTTCCTGACAGCGTATCCACAGCTCAGGAAGTCGGGTGGTGTTTCAATCGTAATTATTGCTAATTGCACGCGATTTACATTAGAGTGGACAATGGCGGCTCCCACGAGGTAATTCAAGAATGCGGAGCGCAAGTTCGTCTGCTTTTTTTGCAGGGGTTGTGGTGACGTGAGAACGCCGAGCTTCTGATTGGCTCTGATTAAAGGGTAGTGAGTAGACATCGAGGCAGCTTGCTTTGAGGTCTACCCACTACCCTTCAGTCAGAGTCAATCACAGTTCGGCGTTCTGACGTTGCCACAGCCCCTGCAAAGAAGCAGACGAACTAGCGATCCGCGCATAGAATGTTTATCCATAGCTTCTTTTTTTAGAGCGCAGCTCTTGGGCGCCCGTTTCCGGCTTAAGCGGCGTCGGCGTCGGCGTCGCCGTCGCCATTGCCGTCGCCGCCAGCGTAACCGTAAGTTCACGTGACCCCCGAGGTCACGTGACCCCCAGGCCACGTGACTCCCCAAGGTCACGTGACCCCCGGGCCACGTGACCCACAAGGCCATGTGACCTCCTCCGAAGTCACGTGACCCCCCCCCCCGTGCCTTCCCCTCCTCCTCAAGAGCTGCGCTCTAATTCGGCGTTACAGGGAGTTGTAAACGGCTTTCATTTTTTCTAGTTCAGTTTAGCCGACCTTTGGACGTATGGGTATCCAATCTGCGGCACTTCCTTCTAGCATCGGCTCGACCATCAGCATGCAATCGAATAAGTGATCGAACCTAGGTGAGTAAGTGGTTCCACAACGGACGAATTGAAAGATTCCCGTGACCGTACCATACAACAGCCTGACAACTAGGAGCATGCACTTGGTCATGGCAAGGGGCAGTGGCACCTATAAACGCCATGTATCAGTCAAGAAGCATAGCCATTATCTGGCAGCAGTAGATTAGACGTCTATTGGTGCCACGTCACTAGGAGCAAGTGCGTGCACGTGGCTTCCAGATTGACATAAGGTATATTGACATGAAAAAAATGGCATCACGGTCCTTCTTTTTGGCCATGGCTATAATGGGCTAGAAGGGGTGGTGTTACCATCGATTGCTCCTCCCAGCGGACGAAAACGGTCTCACGATTCATGCTTCGTGTGTCACTATCACCATGGCACCATTGGTAGCTGCCAGCAGCACCGCAACGGCGAGGACCAATTATCTCTTTTTTTTCATATAAAATATTTCTATAAGTGGTCGTATAAGTGATCGTACTCCCATTTACAGCTCAATACTATACCGATACAAAGGGGAATAATATGCTCACTTGACCCGGTTTTGTTAGCGTTTTCTTTTTTTTGCATAGGTCTTGGAGTGCACTGTAGTGCTGCTTAAACGCACTACCTAATGTATGCTGCTCTTGATGAACATGACTCGTGGGACCGCTCTGGGCCGTGCGATAATCACACTTTCCCTTCTAGCCCACCAAACCATAGTTCATTATGCGCGTGAACACACGCTTCCCGATGTCACGATGGACACTAAAGATTTTTCGCGGTATCACGCCCGTCTACGCCGTCGTCTGCTGGGGTTTTCCGCCATCGGTTCTTCCGACCCATCACTGGAAGTCCCGGCACGTCGCCGGGCAATTTGGAGCGACCACGGCCATGGCGGCCTGATCTTTAGCCGTTGCCACGCAATGCACATCCTCTGCTGCGTTCTTTGTGTACGGAGCGGGAGACCGCAGAGGTGTTTGTGGCCCTGGTTTTAATTTAAGGGCCAGGATCATTTTTCGTTGATGTTTTTCATCGTTATTTTAAGCCGTGTCGCTCTTTGGCGCGCTCAAGACGAGGGACGGCAGACGGCAACCTGTATTGTCCGTCTTCAAAGCCGTCCTGGGAGATAACTACTGGCCATAGGGAATCGATGGTCGTCGTTTAATGGTCTAAATATAACCAATCTTGTGAATGGGTCAATTACCTAACAATCACGAGAAACTACGCACTACGTGAAGCGTTGTTTCCAGCACACCAGGTCGCTTACAACTTCCTGCTAATGACGATTCTCGAAAAACCAACCCGTTTTCACCAAGTCACTCCGTATACAGAGTATTTCACGTAACTTGAGCAAAGATTTAAAAATATTTTGCTGGATTTTAGGAGGACGAGACCAAAGAAAAAGCATGTTCATTGTTTAGAGCAAGTCAGGCTATTTCTTGTATTTTGCCCAATGAAACAATTATTAACATTAATTAATAACCTTTTTGAAATATTTAATTTAGAGCAAAACTTTCAATGACAAAAATGTAAAGTGTCCTCAGAAACATTTAATTCCGTGGCTTTTAACAAGAAACCTTAACACAGGTTTTCTTTTTCTGGACTTCGAAAAGAGCCCGCCAATCACGAAAAAGACACGTGACTTTGCGCTTGTGCGCCTTCAAGTAACTGTATAGGCTCTGCTTGCAGAAGTCGGATTATCGCGTTCGTTTTCCTTGCGCCGCCAACTTCGTATTGGCGGAGAAGCTGTCGCGTGCGACCGAACTGTATCCAACCTTCATGAGATAAAACGACCTTGCAGGCGCCGAGTTTTCTGGCAGAGCATGTTTCTCGCTTTGCGTTTGCGAAAGATACATCCTACACTAAATTCGAACGAACTGTAAGGTTCCTTGACCATTGAACATTATCTGTAGCCACTGGATGCAGTATAATCGCGTTGTTTTATAACGCGAGAGATGTTCTAAAACATGTTTCCGAAGTCTGGGAAGCCAACGACAAGGACGGCGATTGCGCTGCTCGCGTCTGCAATGCTCGCGGAGTGATACGCGACCGGCACACCTGGGCACTTCGGACCAGAGAACAACGCGCGCGACGCTACTACTTTCAAAGGAACGATGTTTTTCGTCGGCTATTGTGTTCTACTGATGGCATAAAGAAAAACAGAAAACAAATAACAAGATGACGGCGCGCGTGCGGCGTGTCGCCGCACTATATCTTCGCTGCTCCGCTCTCCGCAGCACGCCGCCTCTCAGCCACGCCATCCGCGCCTCCGAATCTCCTGAAGAGGCGACGGTCGCTTTCAACAGTGCGGCCTTGGAGCCAACATGGACGCCCGGGAGCACCATTGCGATACTCTGGTCCGCAAGCGGAGCATCTGCAGCTATACTCTATAGTGCGCCTTGTATTGCAGCGCTCTCAGCAGTGGCTCGAAAAAACTAGGTTCGCATGTTGAACAGAGCACTGTTGACAAGGAGCTGTTAAAAATTCGCATTTTTTGTTCATAATTTGCGTGTTTTTTTTAAGGAGCTGTGCAACGATTTTAACGTTGAAATAATTGGCAGTTTTCTACTTTTGACATTGTTCACCTTGTCACAAAGGACAGAAAACACACCTCCTTCCTTCGAAATGTTTCGATTCCGCCGCGTAATCGAGAGGCAAAAATTAGAATATACCCCGACCTGCAGCCGCTAGCGGCGGCCATGAGAAAACACGCGGCATGACGTCAATGGGGAATCTTGTAGAAAGATAGCAAGTTGTCCGAATACCTGCTCGATAAAAGATAACTTTTCTATAAATCTTGTCCTTCCAACATAAATATAAATGCGTCAAAAACCTGGTATCATCGACAAAACGTTTGTTTCAGTGGCGCCATCTATCCTAGGTCCACAAAACCGTCAGCAGCGGAACAGCCGCCAGAAGCCGGAGGGGGAGGGGGACAGGGCCGGACGGGTATGGCCGGACCCGGATGAGACTTTCCTCCTTTCACCATATTGCTCGCGCTGCGCCCGCCAGCACGGGGTCACGCGGTCGCGAGCGGATGAGTTCTCGCCGCTCACTGATGGCTCTAAAGAGAGCTTCACCGGAAGGGTACACGAGGTCATTTTACAAGGGTACACGAGTCATTTTTTAAACCGAACGGAGCGTCGGGGAGGAGGAGTGTGTCTCCTCTCAAAAGATAACCTTGACTGTGAACTGGTCCCTATCTTCTCCTTCATCAGCCCCAATCTAGAGGTGTTAACCTTGCGCTCTAATAATACTATTTTCAGTGTTATCTATCGACCGCCTAGTGGCCATTATGCGTCATTCTTTGACTTCATGGAAACTTTCCTCTCTTTTATAAATGACAACAAGTACCACCTGATCTGTGGGGGAGATTTTAATATCGACATGTCGGATAACAGTGACCTAAATAGAAAGTTTGATATTGTCATTAAAGCAAGCGGTTTTTTTAACGTAATAACTAAGCCCACGAGAGTCACTGAAACAACGGAATCGACTATCGATTTGTTCATTACCAATTTTGTACCTGAAAAAGTAAACGCCGGAATCATAACCTCCAAAATAAGCGACCATCTTCCGGTTTATATCTTCGTAAGGGAGAGAACTTGTAAAAAAAAGAATATGTGCTCAAGCCTATTATATCAGGATATTTCAGCGCAACGTTTAGACGCTTTTAGGCAAGAATTATCCACCACAAATTGGGATCTTTTATTTGGCTTGAAGGATGCCAATGCAGCGTATGACGTTTTTCTAGATAACTTCAAGCGACTGTACAAGTCTCATTTTCCTTATAAAACGTCAAAAAACTCGAAAAAAATTCGAAAGCCTTGGATTACCCCAGAGCTGCTAAAACAAGTTAACATAAAAAGTTCACTGTATCACAAGTTTATAAAAAGTAGAGACCCTAATGATCTTATTGCCTTCAAGTCTTTTCGTAATAACCTAACCAAGACATTACGTCACGCCAAAGCAGAATATTTTCATAGATCTTTTAGCTCGGCAACAGGAAGAACAGACATTACTTGGAAAAAAATCAACGGTCTACTGAATCGCAGATCGTCCGGAAGTATCGTCGACACACTTCGTGTGGGAGACCAACTACTGTCGGGTGCCGCACTTGCGAATGCTTTCAATAATTTCTTTGTGAATATTTCGCGACCAAATACTCACGCTGCAGGATCTCGAACGTACTCCGAGCGTCTCAACAAATCAATATTTTTAAGCCCTGTGGACGAAAACGAAGTGATGTCCGTGTACTCTCAACTGAATAATTCCAGTACGTGTGATTGTGACGATATTCAAATCCGCCCAGTTAAGTATGTTATTGACCTAATTGCCCCGTGCTTGTCGTATGTTTTCAACCTCTGTCTTGAAACCGGGGTCTTTCCAAGCCGCATGAAAACAGCAAAGGTGTCAGTAATACATAAGAAGGGAGACAAAAATGAGTTAGGTAATTACAGACCAATATCAATACTGCCCGTTTTCTCAAAAGGTCTAGAGAAGGTTCTTTATAAACGCCTCAGCGTTTTCTTTGACAAGCATAATGTTTTGACGCCGAGCCAACACGGATTTCGGAAACACCGTAGCACTGAATCGGCATTGCTTGCACAAAAGGAATTTATTCTAAAAACTTTTGAGGCAAGAAAGATGGTTCTTGGAATATTCGTTGACTTTACGAAAGCTTTCGACCTGTTAAACCACGACATCTTACTGTATAAGCTCGAATCATTAGGTGTTCGTGGACAGGCGCTAGCGTTATTTCAATCATACCTAAACAACCGATGTCAGTATGTTACTGTAGTTGGATCTCACTCAGATGTCAGACCAATCCTTTCTGGAGTGCCGCAAGGAAGCATCCTTGGTCCACTTCTTTTCAATGCCTTTATTAATGACATAGTTCAAATCAGTGAAGTCGCCGAATTCATAATTTATGCCGACGACACAAGCATCTTTTTTACGGGTGAAAGATATGATGATATTATACACGTTGCTAACGATGCTTTGGCTGTGCTTGAACAATGGGTAATGATGAATTCCATGGTAATTAATAGTTCTAAAACAAAGGCGATACTTTTCCGGCCAAAAAGCAAAAACGCATCAATCACAGCGCCATTATTATACAACTCTACTAATATTGAATTCGTAACATCGTTTAAAACTCTGGGAGTAACATTCTCTGAACACATGACGTGGGAGCACCACATAAACTTAGTTTGTACAAAGCTAGCACGTGCTGTTGGGGTCGTTCAGCGGCACAGATTTATACTTCCTACCAAGGTAAAACTTCTGCTGTACAACTCTTTGTTTTATTCACATATCAGCTACGGGTACCTTGTTTGGGGGACGACAGGTCTGACCAACTTAGAAAAAATACACCGACTACAAAAGAAAATGATGCGCGCTATTTGCAACTCCCCTTATCAGTCTCATTCTACACCTATCTTTCGAAAGCTTTCCGTAATAAAAATTTTCAATTTATACGATTACAGGCTAAGTCTAAGCTATATATGTGACATAAAAAGAGGCACTTCAAACTTGACCTCACTCGCGTTCCTGACTAAAAACACGAAAGTCTATGAAACGCGCTGCAGAGACTACTGGAAGGTTGAAAAATGCAGAACCAACTATGGAACCCAGATGATGAAATATCTACTCCCAAAGTTACTTAACAGTCATATTCAACAACAGACTGACCTACGCAACATTTCTGCGAGAAAACTGCGCTTAACTTATGTATAATTTTACTTCATCCTTGTCCTTGTTTTAATATTGCTTCCATTCGTTTTTTTCCGTGACTGACGATTTATGTCTGAAAAGTGATTGTTTTCTTGTTAATTCCGTGTGTGCTTATTTTACGTTGTATTTACTGCGCATTGCATTTAGACATTTTTTTCGCGTTTATTGTGCTAGCTTTTTATATCTGACGTTTAATGTTTCGTTTTTTTTATTTTATTTTTATTTGACTTGTTCGGCATTGGCTTTGTGACATTCTTTTTATACCTGTGTTTTTAGACATGCTACGCATTTATAGTGCATTTTTAAAATTTTTCGTGACTTTTTAGATTTATGCTCTTTACAGCTCCTTTTAGATGTTATAGGACTGTTTTTTAGAAAATGGACGTTCCAATTTTTTTGTTCGTTTTTGTCATTTAGAGTGTTTTTTTTTTGTTTTTTGCTATCATGATTTTTTGTGTCTGTGACTGCCCTGCGAATTTGTAGGTCACCACTGAACTACTTTGATTACCTTGTAGGATGGCTTCCATGTTTCTGCATTTCTGCATCAGTGACTCGATTTTGCTCTTTATGTACACTAAAAAAAAATACTTTTTGCTCAACCACTGTCTGTAGGGGGTCGAGGACTCGTCAAGCTGCTCTATAGCAGCTTTTTTCCTCGATCTCCCCCATCTTTGATGGAAATAAAGGCAATTATTATTATAACCCCGCGCCTTCCCCATTGACGTCACAGCGCACGTGACTCGGAAGTTAGTGAAGGAGTTGAGAGGCGCCGAAAACCTCAATCTTTGTCCATTTTTAAAATAAAACTAGGACATGCAGGCGAAAGCGGTTTTTTCTTCTTTACTTCAGAAATGTCGAGACACCAACTCCCACATTGGTTAAGCAAAGCACTGAAACTGTTGCACAGCTCCTTTAAGTACAGACAAAAGAACCGTGCTAAGGTTTTTTTAATAAAAACAACTGAATTAGATGTTTCAGAGGACGCAGTACAACTTTGTCAATGGAATGTTTGATCTAAATTGAATATTTCAAAATTTCATTAATTAACCTTCATTAAATATTTCATTGAGCAAAATGCAACAAATTGTTTGACTTACTCTACGGGACGTCTCACGGGACGTCCAGTCACGTGACATCATTTTTCCCGCCAAAGTTAGCGGGGAAACTGAATTTGGCTATAGGTCACGTGACATCAAATTTCCCTCTAAATTCAGCGGGGAAACTGAATTCGTGTTTAGGTCATGTGACATCAATTTCACCGCTAAATTCAGTGGGAAATGCACGGACGCACGGATGGACGGACGGACAAAGTTTTGGGATTTGGGGGTAGCGTTAAAAAGCATTTCATGCTTAAGCTAGTTGTGAAGTCATTGTGTTTGTTCTGCTGGTATTACCGCGAAAACCTCGAACATGCGGACAAGGCAGAAACGTGAATAGCTTTTCTTTCACTTAGCTTTGAGTCACTCGTGCATTTGATTCGCACTGTTTTTTGTGCCGTTAAAGAAATATGGCTCATTAAAAAGCAAAAAAAAAAGTTTAACATGTAGGTAAACTCTACACGGAGTGTAAATTACTGAACGTCTAATAGAAACAGGTATTTTCAAGTCAGAGAAAGGTTGTCATTATAAACTGTATTGTGAGGACAAAACTTATCTCTGGACGTGGATTCATTGTTTCAATGTCACTTAAAAATGTACAGACGACTGAGCTTGAAACATTGCCTTGAAATTGAATGTTTGCGCGTTTACTTTTGCGTGAAGCATATATTTTGAACAAAAAATAATAATTGATTTCCATAATCGGGATTGCCCGCCAGTACACGTGTGCCACGCAATTCTTTTCAAAGTTTTAGTTGAGTAAGAAAAGCTTGGGTTCTTTGAGTGACGGTGTTCATTATTTTTCACGCATATTAAAAAAACTTTTTTCTTTTGGCGTCCACAAAAATACGCGGAGCTTTCAAATTTCGGTCCAGCAAATGTTGTAACTAAAACCAAATTTCTGAAGGCCTTTTTCCATCCTTGAATTTATGGTGATTGATGGTCCGGAACGTTCAAAGTCTTACTATACCCCTTAAAAAAAAAGTGGTAACGACTTTTTAAAGTATTTTTCCCACTCAGGTGCATCCTTGTGCAAAAAGAAAAAAAAAGACAGACTTAGGTTCAGATGGTTGGCGTGCTTCGCCTTTCTTTTCTCTCTCACAGGACATCAACATAAAACCTATTATCATGCCGGTATAAAGTTCCGATGAATTCGGTCGGATAAGTGACATTCTTAGCCCAGCCTTGAGCGTATAAAAGACGCGTTTTGAATATAAAACTTTTTTTTTTATATACGCAGGGCGTCTGTTTCATTTTCGGTTTGGTTTTAATATTAATGCGCGGTTTCTCGCTTTCACTACTAAAAATCGTAACTCTAGTGCATCGCTTCCACTTTTGCTCCAGTGGGTGGGTCGTGTTTTATCTGATTTATCTTTGTGTTTCTACGAGTAATGAATATTTCGTGCAGCAATAAGCGTATATCTGTGTTAAAAAAATATATCATTAAGAGAGTCTGTTTTTCTTCACACTGGCGTTTTTCAACGCAGCAGACAGATTTACAGGTCACTACAAACGATCGAACAAATTAAAAAAAATACAATTATGTTTAATAAAAAAAAAAAGAAGGAAGCTCGGTCGATTTTGAGCTTTTACAACTTGTACGCCACGTCATCCGTGGACAAGCGGTCACGTTTTTCTCTCTTTTTTATTACCGGACAAAAGCACAATCACAGACTAATATACTAATAAAAGAGGAGGTATGAAAAAGTCAGCCAGCCTTTGGCTAGCATCATGCGGTTAAAACTTCTCCACCGTCAAGAGCCGTTCTATACGCGGCAGCCACTCAGGGACACATTGCTGGATCTTGCAAACTTCAACCAATGAAATAATACTTTCTCGAAAGTACTGCGGTGCCTCCCGGGCATCTCTGTCAGCATGACGCACGGCCATACAAGATCTCCAGATTCCATGCAAACACGATAACATGACAAGATCGTACGGTACACCGCCCTCGTTTTTTACAGACTGGTACCTGATCCCGCGTGAATCAAGTACCAGTTCCTCTAAAGCCTGGGTCACACTGCTTGTACATCCTACAAAGGACACCGTGTTTGCGGCAGACACGGTAACGGAATTATCTAGAGGCACGCCTGAAGCTATACTTCAAGCAAGTTTGCTTCGCACATTTGTATGCTCCGTCCGCAGACAGTTTTTGTATGAGTAGTACGTGACAGGACCACCCCACAAGGAAGAAACGCACCTCCGACATTGACTGCAGACTGCCTTTCCTAGGGTGAATTAGCAGTGCGACAGCTGCTTTACAAACGGTGTCCGTCACCACTGCACCGATTCTGCTCTCTGGTCGAGCCGATTGTGTGCCTGCTTTGTATTGTGTAATAACAAATCGAATCGACATGCAGGATGTCCTTTCTCTCGGCGGTACTCGTTTGATGAGGACCACTGGAATTTATTTCTGTCTGGCCTGCTCAGCCCTTAAGGCTGGTACGAACGCGTCTATCGACTGATCTATAGTCTCATTGCCAGTAATCGACCTGCTGAGTGCGACTATTGTTAAAAGGTTAGTCATGAGTGCGTTTCTTGAGATTGTTTCTCCAGTAACGACAAGCCTCGCATTACCGCGGAGAAGCGTGCTTCAAGTGGTGGCCGAAGCGATATTCGTAGTGAGATTCAAGCATCCCGTGTACTGCGGAAGAAAAGGATAACTGCGCTCCATTTTATACTTGGTCGGAGTTCAAGCTGCGAAAGCCGCTGCGGGGTACAGCCGCGGGGTTCAAGCTGCGAAAGCCGCTGCCCCAGGTGCCGTCTCGTGCGATGGTCCTCGGTGGCATGCAGCGCTGAAAACTATGAGCTCCTATTCCTATTCGGTGAGCAAATCGTCTGCACCTTGCGCAGGAGTTTCGGTGACGTCAGATTGATTCCGAGCTCTTATTGGCTGATAGGAAAAAACAGGGGTTAGGCCTCAGAGCATTTAGCACTGAGATCTACCCGCTATTCTTTTCAGTCTGCCAATAAAAGCTCGGCGTCATTCCGACGTCACAGCAACTCCTGAGCAAGAAGCAGACGACTTGCTCTCCGCTCAACGATGTGTGTGTTCGACATTTTTAGCGGGGCCTTGTCACGTTGGTACGAAGGAACCGCCACACATGGCACAAACGGAGCCACGGATTAACGAAAGTACGGGTCCGCACTATCGAATCGCCCTCTGAGCGTAACCGCCGCGGCGATTTGTCCACGAGTGCGATGTATGGGTTACAGTGCAAGTGCCATCTGGGCTGCCTGTGTTCAGATGGCAAACGACGGTTGAAGCAGTCATCGATACATTTTGCGGTGGAAAAAGTGGAACGGAAACTCGCTGCGTTGCCTATTCAAATCAGTCAAACGTACGATGTCCTTTTTACAGCGGAGCTGTTAATGGCTAGTTTCCCCATGGATCGTGTCCTGTACCAAACAAATGTCGACACAACACTCTGGTTGCCGCCGTCGCTCGAGCATAGATGGCGGTAGCTGTCCAGAGTGTTGTGTTTGGCGGTTGTCTGCTTGCTGCCGTCACTCATAGATGGCGGCAATATTTCTTTGGAGGAAGAAGAGCGGGAACGGAATGAGCGGCGATGTGCGCAGCAGCGCGAATGGTTCCGCAACCGCCGCGAGGCCGCTATCGCCGAAAGTTCCACTGCGTCGAGCGCTTCAGATTCCCTTGCGAAAGAAGAGCAGTTCGCTCTCCTGGAAAGCCACCGCCGAGAACAGAAGCTACAGCTCCGCTGCTTTTCCTTCTTCACCAAAATGTAAAGGCTGAAAATCTTTTTTTTTTTCTGACTTTCGTATATATATAATATTTCTGACCTGTTTCTAACCATTTTTGATACAAAACATAAATATTGCTAAAGTTGAAGCTTGAGCGAGTTGGTATGACATATTTGAAAATAAAAACAGCCCAAAGGAGGAGGGACCAGATGAGGAAAGACACAGACACAGCGGTGTGTCTGTGTGTTTCTTCATCTGGTCCATCTTCCGTCGCGCTGTTTTACTTCTCAGATATGGCAGATGTATTTTTAAATTTCACTAGTCAAAACAAATGCAAGACATTTCGCGCCTCTTGACGTAAAACTGAAGGTTAATTCAAGTGACCTGGACACTTTTAAATTGTAACCGAAGTACACGTATCAAAGTTCCTAGGTCGCAATAGGCCTTTCTTCAGTCTATAAACACATCAGTTTAAGATCGGAACCTGACAACAAAAAACCCGTAGGCTATTTAATTTCACTCACATCATAGCCGTCCCAAGTAAACTATCACCAAAGAAAATCAAAAATTTTCAACACGAAATCAAGAAAATGTGGTCAGGTTTTAGGCTGCACAAAGTCAACTAAAAGTGTACTATCATAGAATTTAAAAAAGCCTCTGCAGATTTCCTGTTTACACTGGCTTCATTAAATCGGCGCCGAAGAAATCACAGCGAGTCTGTAAAAACTCTGCAAATGTCCGGTTAACTTTGGAGACAAAAAATAAAATTCAAAAGGGAGCCGTTATAGTCGGCAAGCCAAATGTTTTCAATGGGAAGTCTGAAATCACGGTATAGGTGTTTGCCGTCAACACTTTTAGTCCTACAGTGCCTTCTAAAGACAGCAAAAGCGTACATGCCTTGCTTCCATTCCGACGGTCGCTAAAAGCGTCTGCGTCGAACGCCCTTCAAGCCGCTTTACGCGCTCTCAATCTTTACAGCTTCATTCGACGCCAACGACGATCTTAAAAAAGGTACAACACAGGAGCATAAACAAAAAAGGCTCTTGCACATACCCCTACCCACAGGCTTATACGCACGCACACATACACATAAAAGACGCCAACTAAATGGTGTAGAAAGGCACAAACAAAGCTAACGTCACGCTCGAAGCCAGAATAGGAGAAGATGGGCGACAACGCTCTCCACTTAACGCTCGTCGGGGAGCTCAGCAGGTCGAGAACCAGAGAGCTAGGGGCTGAAACGCTCTCAAAAGTGGGGCTGGCGAGGCTCCTGGGCCTTCAGCCTTTCTTTTTTTCCCTCAATGGTAAACATGACAAGCTGACGGGGTGCTTCTCGGGTTTCGTCGCTTCCATTTCCGTGATTAGCTGCCCTTGAATTTTGCTTTGATCGGCTGCTTAAAGAAACACCAAAAAATGTGGAAAAAGAAAAAAAAGTTGCTGAAAGCGGCGTTTGTTTCTTACGATGAGAGAGTGCAGCGGTGCCAAGAACTTTGCGTGTCACTGTCTGGTGGACTACGACGAAAACCCTGGGGCAGAGGAGGGAAACTTTTTACTTTCTTTAGGGCCGCTGGTGTGCAAGTGGCACGTATTACAATTAGGGATTTCGCACGTATTACAATTAGAGATTTCGCGGAGTTTGGTCGAACCGTAGGTTCGACTGGTTCAGCGAGAATTCAAACTTTTGGCAGATTTCGACGAATTTCGATTTATGAACAGTGTTACCCGGGAAGGCGACAGGACAGCACACGGCAAAACAGCACGTTCAAAACAACACGTGTCAAAACAGAATAGCGACAAACAACATGGCGACAAACAACCCGCGTAAAAACAGCAGAGCGACAGATGAACAAGTACCAAAACAGCACGCGACAAAACAGCACAGCAACAAAGCAGCACGCACGTAAATTAATGCTGTTTTCCGCTGTAGGAGACATGATTATGAGCACGCGCCTATAATAAGTACTTGCTGCTAACACGTTCAGCAGAACATGTTTATTGCCGTTACATTTTATTATATATCGTTATATGACTTTATATTATTACCGACGCCGATATATTTTATTACCTACTTATAGCCTTTTGTGCCTATTCAGTAATATAAACTTCCCACCTCAAGCCAATGAAGCTAAATTTCTTGCCATCTTTTTAATGACTTGGTGATTCTTAATTCGTTAACGTTTTATATTGATACAAATGTGGCACCCTCAGGAAGAATGAAGATCGTAAGCGACGAGTTTAGTGGAACTTCTAAAGAAATAGTTCATTTGATATTCTTCTTTTACAGACAGAGTTTTTTCTGTAGCTTTACAAATTTGTTTAAAGGTATCCACGAAAGCTACACTGAAGCGCGGTTTGCGCAGGCGAGTTTTGCTATAGGGAGGCATAGTATAGGAGGCTAATCGTAACGATCAGTCGCCTCATGCAGTAACCTTTGTTAATTAACTTTTTAATTAGTGAAAATAAACTTATGGTTCTAATTAAAAACTTGTTGAGCGTCATCGAAAACCACTAAATCAGTTGGTCGACGTTGTAGAGCACTCAAAAAACTGTCACTCAAGCTTTCAACACACAAGGAACGAAACTCTCACACAGCACTCACTAACAATTTCGTATTGCGTGATTCACTTCCGCTTGTACTTCTACTTGAATTTGAAACGATTTTTATATAAAATATACAAAAACTAAACGGCAAAAAAGGCAAAAAATTGTTTTCTAACGCTTAGGCAAATTTTCGGCTAAATAATCAATCTCTTTTTGTGGCGATATTATGGACGGAGTACTAACACATTTGTCCTCTAGTCGTATGGATGTTCTCGACTTCGATAATTTCCCTTCTTAATAGACCGATCTCACCAGCCAGCTTGACTACGCCACCGCTGCCGCAATGCTTCGAGGGAACTTTAGTCTTTCTGCACGTGCAAGAACCTCGCTGGAGCTCTGCGCGTGTTGAGCACAAGACGGCACGAGCACTCTCGTGCACTACAGTTTTCCTCCTGTGAACTAAAGTTTTGGCGACGTCACACATGCGTCGAACGCTTGGTGAGATCGGTTTATTGGTTGGCACTCTTGCCTAACACGGTGCTGTTGTTGAAATGTGCGCCACACCCACAATCCCGACACTGTATTCCTAAGTGGCCAGAGTTGGCGTTTACGATGTTGTTGTTGTGTTCACGAAGGCGGTCATTAAGACACCGCCCAGTTTGTCCTACGTATTGTCTTCCGCAGAAAAGGGGGAACGAATAGACAACCTTCTCAACGCAGCGCACAAAGCTCATTCTATGTTTCTTAAAAGCAGCAGACTGCACGATTTGAGGTTGTGTTCACGTTTCTCCATAGGTTGGAGAGTTTGTTGGGAGCTGAGAACACGATATCAACATTGACTCTTTTCGCTGTTTTTTAAGGCCGTGAGAAAAATTGATTGTGGATGTGCGGGACGATGACTGGTCTTCTTGTCCTGTCGCTGTGTGTCTTCTTGGCGCAGCTCCCTTGCTTCACTTCTTTAAGGATAGTTTCAACCACTGAAACCAATAAGAAGACAGGGTACCCTGCGGACTTCAGCCTTGCAATTCTCCTTTAAACATACATTGACGTGCAAATTTTGACGGGCAAATTGCCCGTCGAAATTGCCTTTAAAGAAGTGAATCAAGGGAGCTGCGTCAGGAAAACATACAGTGACAGGACAAGAAGACCAGTCATCATCCCGTACATCCACAATTTTTCTCACGGCATTAACAAAACAGCGAAGAGAGTCAATGTCGATATCGTGTTTTCAGCTCCGTACAAACTTTCCAGCCTGTGCAAAAACGTGAACACAGCCTCAAATCGTGCAATCTGCTGCTTCAAGAAACATAGAATGAACTTTGTGCTCTGCGTTGAGGGGGTTTTCTATTCATTCCGCCTGTGATCCGAACATAATTCGGTGTAGGACGTTTCGGTGTTGGGCGTTTCGGTGCACGGACATTTCGGTGTGGGACCTTTCGGTGCGCGGACATTGGTGCACGGATTCGGTGCGCGGACATTTCGGTGCACGGACTTTTCGGTGCACGGACATTTCGGTGCACGGAAAATCAAAATCACGAGTTTTTTTTTATTTTTTTGTCTAAACGTAATAAGCACTATTCTAGCTAGAAATTTATTTTTTCGCACTTTATAAATTTGTAGACTTGGTCATCCATTTACGGTCACTTACTTATATACGACCTAAGTGACTTTGTTAGGCGCAGCACCATCCTGCGGAGGACTGGATACGTTGGACGTTATGTTTAATTTGACGGTGTCTCTTTTCCAACGTACGCACTAGACGCATCACATCGTGTTTACGCGTTGGGTCAATACAGGCGATCTCGGCGCCTTCTGTAAAAGTGTGGGCTTTATTATTGGTGATCTGTGTAGGAAAGGCTCCAACAGCAAGAAGCTTGAGATTGTTGAAAATTACCTTAGACATGTGATGCGACCAGTGCGAACGTTGGAAAAAAGAAAACAACAAACAAACAATAACGTCCAACGCCTCCAATCCTCACGCAGGATGGTAGTATACCTAACAAAGTCACTTAGGTCGTATATGAATAAGTGACCGTAAATGGATGACCAAGTCTACAAATTTATAAAGTGCGAAAAAATAAATTTATAGCAAGAATAGTGCTTATTACGCTTAGACAAAACAAAAAACAACTCGTGGTTTTGATTTCTTGTGCACCGAAATGTCCGTGCACCGAAAAGTCCCACACCTAAAAGTCCGCGCACCAAAATGTCCGTGCACCGGAATGTCCGTGCACCGAAAAGTCCATGCACCGAAAAGACCGCACCGAAACGCCCTACAAGAAACGTCCTACACCAAAAAGTCCTAGACCCATTCCGACTTTCCGGCGGAAGACAATACGTAGGACGAACTGGGTGGTGTCTTAATGACCGCCTTCGTGAACACGACAACAACATCGGAAATACCAACTCCGTCCACTTAGGAATACACTGTCGGGATTGTGGGGGTGACGCACATTTTAACAACAGCACCCTGTTAGGCATAAGCGTCAACCAATTAACCAGGGAAATTATCGAAGCCGAGAACATCATATGACTAGGGGAAAATGTGTTAGTACGCCGTCCATAATATTGTCACAAAAAGAGATTGATTATTTAGCGCCAAATTTCCCTAAGCGTTAGAAGTAAATTTCTTTGTCTTTTTTGTCTTTTATTTTTCTTTTTTTGTTTGTAAATAGTCTCAAATTGAAGTTGAAGTAGAAACAGAAGGTAATCACGAGTTTCGTGAATTTCGTAGCCTTGCAGCAGGAGCAAGGCCACCGGCGCGATAAGGCACCCGCACGAATTTTCCGCCTCTTGTCATATATAGTCCCAGATTTGTACCTGCTTCACGAGTGGTAACTTTACCACACTACTACGCTTCGTACGCGCCCAAAATATTAAAAAGTATATTTATTTAGTTGTTTTCAATGACGCTCGCAAGTTTTTAATTGGAATCATATGTATATTTTCAACAATTAATAGGTTAATTAAGAAATATTATCTTATTAGCCGACTGATGTTTACGATTAGCCCCGTATAGCACGTCCCCTGGCCGCTGGCGTATAACTAACCTGCACAAACCGCATGAGTGTAGCTTTCCCGAGTTTTTACACACAAATCTGTAAAGCTTAAAAACAAAACACTCTGTGTAGCTTACTTGAAGTAAAAAAAAAAACGACAGCCCAAGAAAGTGTCAATGAGGGGCTGTGTGTCATACTGGGACAGCACGTTCCGTAGTCTTTGCGAGATTCTCGCGTATTGCTTTGAAGTAAATAGGGTGCATCCTTTTCGGGCGTCGGTCGTCTTCTGCTGGGTGACGGGAATCGAGTTAACATGCAGGGAATACGATTATCGCTGCTGTTTTCGCCAGCGCACGAAGGGATCTGCGTTCTCAATTTTCGGGTTCTCTGTGAAAAACGTTAGCACCAACTCTTGCTCCGAACGTTCTATTCAGCGCAATGTTCAGGTAAGTTTACATTAATTAGAAAACTAAGAATGGCTGCTACACACGATGTCTATGCGAAATCTTTCTGCTATGAGCCGCACAGTGGTGCTACTATCTTGTCGCACACTTCCAATACAAATAAGTATATATACATTCAGTGCCTTAAGCCGGTGTCACGCTGCTCATACGTCACACAAAATACAGTCTGAAAACATGCGTTACCGCAATATTCGTGATTCGAATACCGCGCGCAAAGTTTCTCCTTGAACCCATTGCCATTCGGCATTCGAAGCAGCGATCTCGCGGTGACACGCGTTCAAATCTGAGTGCAGATTGTATTTTGCATGATGTGTAAGTAGTGTCACCCTGGCCTTACCACTCATTCACACTGGAAGGGCATCCGCGTTCGGAAAACGGTTGCGAACGTGGTTGTATAAAGATCCAGTACAATAGACCTTTTCCGAGAAGCGTTCTGCGCACGCGCGAGCGCCCGATGCCAAGCGGCGGAAGTGTGCACGAAAAATCGAGGAAATTCGGAAGGAGGCTGTGGATCAGCGAGTAGAAAACGTAATAGCAGCATACATATAATTGTGTTACGCAAAAAAAGAAAGCGGACGGAAAGAATAACACGACGTTTAAGTGGACGCCACGGATGCCCCACTTGGACGGCGCGTTGGGCACGCCCCGCTGCTCAGAGAACGAAGAAACTGGTAGCGTAGCTCCCATTATCGACTGGTAGCGCAGGTAGGTCCCTTCCTCGATTTGTAGTTCGTGCAGCCACCGCCTGGTGCCGTCGGTATGTGAAAAGGTCCATTGCACGCGCACTTGATGTCACCGAGTGCGCGTGCAATTGTACTGGATCTTTATACAGCCGCGTTCGAACCGCTTTGCCAACGTGGATCCGCTTCCAGTGTGAATGAGCGGTTAGTGTACCTGGAACAATAAAACAATATAGCCAAAAATATATTGCGTGTCCCCTTCGCCAGCTGCCATCATCTTGTTTTCATTTTTTGCGCATGCACACGAAAATCAAATTTCAATCTAACTTTTGTCGAAATTCGCGAAGAAGATCGAAAAAATCAAACCTGGCCAAGCTCAAACCTCAACGGGCTCACGACATCCTTAAAACCTGTTCACACATACAGCAGGGCCCTAAGTCAGCGCCAAGTGAGTGCTCGAAAGAGCGCTCATGTGGCGCTTCCTAGCCCGTGACTTAGTTCTGTATAGAGCGCTATTAGCGCTTCTGTAGCGCCTTGTTAGCGATTCTGTAGCGACTTGTTAGCGATTCTGTAGCGCCTTGTTACAGACTTGCTAACATGGCGCTTTAGTAGCGCCATGTTAGCGCTTTAGTTGCGCCTTGTTAGCGCTTCAGGAGCGCCTTCTTAGCGCTTCTTGTACCGCGGTTACTGCTGCGGATTTGCACGTGCACTGCAGTTCCGGTTCTTGTGGTTGGGTGAGCATCAGCAGCACAGGGATGCTGAAATAGAAACGCGACAAATGCTGTTACATACACAGTTAGTGCATATTATGCGAACGGCTTAACGCCCAGAAGAGCCTTCCGGGTGCACGGAATCTTTCGCCACCGAGATACGAACGGGTACCTGGAAAACTTTGTTCCCAGGCTGAGGGACCGAGACACAAAGCTCTTTCGAATGTGAGGATTCTTTGATTGCGTGTCTTTGAAACCAGGGTTGCGCATGTCGAATAGAAAGCAATGTGGTCGTACCCAATCAATTAGTCGCTTAGAGTCCATGACTTTGGATCGTCTGCCCCACGTGGTCTGCCCGACCCTTTGCTTGGAGAGCGGGTCTTTTACTTCCTCTTCTTTCAATGCCAAAGGAACAACAACAAGAACGGGCTCTTCCACAGCAGCAAGCACGGCACAAGGAGCGTGAAAGTGCTTACACTGCGCTGCTGAAGCGCTAACCGATCGGTATACGTCACGCGCAAGTCAGTGCCCCAAGAGCGCTGCGTTCAGCGCTCATAATGCGCTAACTGAGCGCTCCGCTGTATGTGTGAACCAACCTTTAGTTGCATTTGGCCCAGCGCGTTAACGTTCGGCCGGCTGCGATTCGTTTCCATGAACGGGAATGCCTCATCCAGGTAAACACAGCCACACTTTAAACGATGCGGATACGCTCTCCATATACAAGCAGCCTATGTAAGCGCAGCCATATCGGGCAAATATGGCGGTCTTAGACAGTTCGTACTGTGCCATGTGTCAGCTCAACGCACAACTCTCGGGTTTCAGCAGGCAAGTATTGGACTCAAAACGGTATGCCCCGATTTTTGCTAAATACGTTTCAACACTGCGGCGATGTGTTGGCGTAAGCGAGCTTCCAGAGGCTCGACCTTCTTCGGGGAAACGATGGAAGGACCGCGGTGCTGATTGACGTTGATAAACGCTCAATGCCTGCTTCACGCGGTGGCGTTGCAATTGCGTTCGGAGCGACCTGGGCAACACGCTGATGTGACAATAACAAGAAAGTCACCGCAACATCTGTTTCGTCGCAATACTTAAAAAGCGCAACGAGACACGGTCAAGGAAGATACAGAGAAACACAGCGCTAACTTACAACTGAACATTATTTCCGTACTCACCTCGTATATATAACCGGTGTCAACAAAAAAAATCCAATGAAGAAATTTAAATACACACCGTTGAAAGGCTAAAATATTGTTCTATCACTCATCGACAGCGACACAAGCTGCTCTCCCTCGGTCGAAAAACCGCAGTTCTTTCATCACGCTAGTCGCCTACAACATGTAATCACGGAAACCACAGCAGACGAGCAGAAATGCTGAAAGGACCTGTTTTGTTCAGTTCAGTGTTTTCCCGCTAGGTGCCGTCCGTTTTAGTGGCGTCGCGAATACCAGCCCAGTACACACGTGCTTGTCGCTTTCACAAACGGTCCAAACACGCTCCATAGGCACAAATTCTTCAAATCAGAAGTCTCCAAACGTCATCATCTATATAGATATAATGTCGCGATGATAAAAGTTTAAGCTGCATTTCTTGACATGACAGGTGTTGAACAGGTTACCATGCCCATGAACCATGAACCTTGCTGTCCCTGACCCAACTTAACATTTGCGTAGAGACTTTTTTTTTCTTTTTCCTTTCCAGCTTTTGAATTTTTATCTCTCAAATCCGCCCTCAGACATCGCTCGACTAGACGTACTTTTATTGTTTTTATTTTTAAAGAAAGCTCTTTCGGAGCGGGAATGGGAGATCGATCTCCACGGACTTTCGACCTTTCTCATAAGCTGCTTATTGAATCAGCTCGCCTACGCGTCTCCGTGTTTTCTACGCAGGGGATTGAACTTGGGGGAAGCGTCGGTCGCATATTCTTGCTGCGGACAATTTACAGCACCGTCAATTGAAGAAGATTCTGCGCAAGTTGTACTAAATAAACATTTTTGTTTGCGGATGAAGCCTCTTCCACGGGTTCTCTGCAACACATCTTGATGTATTTATTTTTATTTTTGTATTAGTGGTGAGAAGGAAGAGAGAAATCCCGGTACATGTTGGCCACACCTTCTGTGGGGGCAAGTCAGTTCCGGGGAGGAAAGGGTTGTGGATAAGGGATCTAAAGAAGGAAGTAGAAAAGAGAAAGGGGAACAAGTAATGAGGAGTGTGTGGATATACGGGGCATGTGTAATCTCCCCAGCACGCAATTTCCAGGGCGTGATTTCCAGCGCGCGATATAGGTACATTGCGCAAAACCGCTAGCACGAACGAGCGATTGCCTGATCATTCGTTTTTTCCTTCTCTTTAAACCAAAAGACTGCCATAAAAACTACTGCTGCGTGCGGAAACTGCTCATCTGGAGTACTAACCTAAGTGAACAGTTTTGATGCTCGTTAAAACCCTATGGAAGTAAAGTGCGAAAAAGCGCCGATGTCGTGTTCGCGCTAACAGTGTCGATCAGTGTACATTTATTGCACTGACGTCACAACCGCGGCCATTCTGGTAGCCTTGCAACTGAACCCGTACCTAATGAAGCGTACAATTTGAGCAAACAATATTTTTATTTTTGCTGCTCAATAACAAGTAAAAATGGCCAACTGCAGGATTCGCTGGCGACAAGTGCGAGCCAAGTATACGTAATTCCAAGCCGGACATCTGGGCACTGCCAGGCATCTGCTCGTGGGGGAAGCGCGTGAAATGGCTGGCCTGCCGAAGCTACATCTGCGCGAACACTTCGTGCGCAAGCTTTCAGTTTACACCAGTCGGAACGAAGCTTTCTTTCGTATACTTTCATAGGCGAACAAACCACACGACGTATGCACAAACACTGAACGTATCACTGGCCAGAGGACTTTTAATCGGAACGGAATATAGTCTATAGACCATTCAAATTCACAGCTCTACACGCATAAATCCCAGCCCGCCAGTCACGAGTCATCTTTTATTTCACAACCGAGCACATAGCACATACAAAACTCACGAGCACTTGCATAGCCTACACGTCATGTCATAAGTAGTGGACAGCATTATGCGAGGTGCCGGACGTGTGCTTGGGGGTTAAGAACATAGCCTAGAAGGTATGGTATGTACATCAGTGCGCGAACCTTCCGAATCCGAAATCCATGTTCCCGCGCGTTGCCGAGTAGCCAATCCGGCGTGAGCGCCATGGTACGGTGTCCTCCTCTCCCTCTTTCTCTTTCCCCTCATTGCGTTGGGCGTCCAGTCAATCGGAAATACGCAGCCGAGTGAGATGACGCAGTGCTCACTTCAACCCCAGAGCGGTATATGTAGAGAGTTTTGCCATACATTGGGAAATGTAGGAGGCAGATGAGGAGGCGCCATTGGTCGAAAGTGGGCTGGGAGTATTCCAGGACGTCTTTACAAATTCGAAGTAGCCAGCCAGAAGCCGCCAATAATACCCTGGCGGTGGCCGCAAGAAACAAAATAATAAGTCCGTCGGAGTAACTCTCGGTGACTGAAAATATGGTGCACGTGATTTTTCGATCACGGTCGTGCAAAATAAAAAAATCTAGCCGAACGATCTGCGTAACTCGTACGCCGAGGCGCCGAGGGCCGGCAATCTGCCATCCGAGCGGTCACACTCCTTCTGAGCAAAATAGGGTTCGAGCGGCACATTCGATTCTTGCATCTTTTTGCATGATCACAATCGAAACATCACGTACACGATATTTTTAACCATGAAGAGTTACTACATTTAACTCTTACGCGCTTATTAAAACTGTTTCTCGCTACCACCGCTAGGGGATTATTTTCGGCTTCGGATTGTCCAAGAGAACATGTCAAGCCCTCTTTCTGCATCTGGTGCGCGCCCTAGCCCTAACCGCTACTTCCATTGACCAAACTCTCTTTTATATACGGCTCTGCCCAACCCTTAAGCCGTGTCGTAGTTTGATGCACAGGAAAAGGCAGAGGCATAGATAGGTGCCCCCCTATCACCATTTTACATTCAAAAGTTCGAAACCTTTCGACAAGAAAGACTGAGAGCTACTGCTTTTTCTTTCGATATTGAAAGGCTCAAATGAAACTTCTCAGTCCTATTTTTGTTCTGGAGTTTACAAACCGTGTTCGAGAATAAACGGTTCATAAAATATTGATCCGAACGAATTTGAAGCCGGGAATGTTGGTAATGAAAAAATGAAGGCCGTTTACAACCCCCTGTAACGCCGAATTAGAGCGCAGCTCTTGAGGAGGAAGAGGGAAGGGTACTGAGGGTCACGTGTTCTCGGGGGGGGGTCATGTGACCTCGAGGGGGGGGTCACGTGACCTCGAGGGGGGGGTCACGTGACCTCGAGGGAGGGTCACGTGACCTCGAGGGGGGGTCACGTGACCTTGGGGGGGGGTCACGTGACCTCACGGTTGCGCCGACGGCGACGCATCTCAAGCCGGAAACGGCGCCTAAGAGCTGCGCTCTAAAACAGATTTAGACGACCCAACAGTGAGGCATCAGAATGCAGTAATTGGAAAACGGAGATATATGTTTTATTTACTGATCAGCTCGTTGCTATAGAATCACATGATTGGCCGAAAACACAAGATTGTGCGAAAAACAAATTATAAAGTGCATAGAAAGTACCGTGCCCCTCGAATTAAAGGGTTGTTTAACCGATAACTTCGTATATTACGATAATAAAGTATCTAACATGAACAGTGCGCAACGAAAGCGAGAAAACCGTTTGACGGCCCTCGATTATGCAATCGCCCCTAAGCGTTCGAGAGCATCGCCATCTGAGTCTGCGCGCACTTAGCGGGAAACGTCGGTCTTCGCACAGCTCGATATAAAGAACTTCGTTCAAAGCCACTTTCCCAATTTGCCGCCGCGCTGCGCCGCGCAATAACGTTTTGCCGCAAACGCAGAAGCAAGCCTGCAGATGAACGCATAACGTTATCGTGCCTGAGCACGCCACTCCAAATCGCCTGACGTGGGTTCAAAATGCGCACAAAAAGAAAAGCGTATACCACCGCCCTCACATGACGCCCACAAACAGGTCCCGTTTTCAAAGCATGCCCCGGAGACGCATACAATTTGCTCGGAAAAATGCGGTTTTTTGTTTTCTGCGTTGAAAATAAAAAATAAAAAATCATATCACAATCTTTTTTTTAATACTACAGGAGGATTTTAGTTGCAGCAGGAAACCGTGTTTGCACTCATAGCGAAGGGAAGGGGGTAACTAAAAAGGAAAGGTGGATAAAACGATAAACTTTCTGCCTTCAATTTTTTTTTCACTTTTGTATATGACTTTAGGGCGGAGGCTACTAAAATTGAGAAAAAAATACAAAACAATGATAGTTCGTTGATACTCTTGGATGCTACCAGACGACGATGAACTCCCCTCCGCGCGTCCGCATGCCAGAAAGCATTGATATGGTACAGTCATGTCTCGTTATCGCGAACCCCGTTAATATCAATACCCCCTATATAAATACGCTTTTCGGGGGCGAGCTAAGTAAATACGTGCAGTTTTGTCTCGTTATTATAAGAGACTCACATTATGGACGATGACAGGGGTGTCCGTAATGGCGAGACACCTCTGTATCGTAGAAACCTCGGTGCACATCGACGGACAGGGGAACTTAGATCTAAAACGCCGGATGAATTATATTGGCCATACGGAAATACCAGGTATGATCTCCTAGACTGAATTTTTAGCTTACATACAGAGGTCAGCACGGCGATGTGCGCGCAGAGTCGAAAGAGGAGATCTTGTGTCGTTATGCCAAAGGGCGTTGTCCTTCAAACAACTGAAGCTGCACTACACGAGTTTTTGTGACCACGTGCACGAGCACAATTGCCAGTTTATTATTGACTGCAGACCGACGCGAGAACGAACATCAATTTGGCGTCAAACGCGGCGAATCTGATACAGTGATATTTGAAAAGATTTGCTCGTCTTCAAAAGACAATGAATTGTGCAAAGTGTTTTGAATGGTACACGTGCTTCAAGAAATTCAGAACATTGCTGGAATACCAAAAGAGGTAGTGCGACCTTTTCTTATCTCTCTTTGTCTTCCAGTTACGTTCTGATATTATAGAAGCGCGAGTACCACTCAAAACACCTCGCAGAATTCACTGCTTCTTGACATAAGATTTGCAAAGTTTTACGTAGAATTCGTGATTCGCTCTCGCTTCTGGTTCGTAGTATATATGGTGAAATGGCCATTGTGCTCGCGCACGTGGTCACGAAACTTCGTGTAGAGAAGCTGTCAATGTTCACAAAACGACGCCCTTTGGCATAATGACAAAGAAAGGTTTCTGCCTTCGACTGCGGCGCGCACTAATGCACACAGGTGCTTTTTGGCGCACATCGCCGCGCTGCCCTTTTCTTTTACGCTACAAAATCAGTCCTGGAAGTTTTTGATCGCACCTCGTAAAGCCAAGGTGGTGGATGATAGGATGCGCTTGAGCCAAAGATGGCGGGGTGTTGCCACAAATCCGACACGTCGGCGGGGGCGCGTCGCAGGCAGCCACGGCACACCAAGAATAGCATGTCTGGTTGCACATGGAATGCGCTAGCAGCAAAAATAAATTGGTAAACACCTACGTTACTTGTAAGGTGAAACACTGCGACAGCTGCAGTTGTGAAGTCGCGGCCACTAAGGTGCCATATCGGAGCAGACGAACTGAATGAACGGTTAAGGTTCGAGCACGCACCACAGAGACCACATAGGCGTTTTGTATTAAACCGAGTAACACAACGAAAGAAAATTCTATGGCATCTTGGGACCAAAGAGTGTGCATTAAGTAGAGAGCATGTCGTGAACTTGTTAAACAATGCTATTGGACACAAACTAGGACTACCTTGTGGTAACTAAGGAACATTTCAAAATTCGCTCGCCCAAACTTGAAATCCAGGGAACGACGAAACTGCATGTGTATGCATGAACCGTTACCCGTCTTTCATGTTACTGCCTGAACCTCTTACGCAATGTTATTGGACACAAACTAACATTGCCTCGTGGTCACTGAAGAACACTTAGAAAATCGTGCACACAAGTTTCAAGCCTGTAGCTCCACCTGATTTCACGCCCTTCGTTTTGCTGGATTAACACCCACCTAGCCTTATTCGCTTTATCGCCGGAGAAACTTTCTACCATAATGAGTGAAAACGTTTTGCTTTTATTGTTTTCACTATCAGCAGTCTAACGTTGATGTTTCTACCTGCCGTCATGTCACGCGACGACGTACTCTTACGTGACGTGTGAATGTCACGTGACTTCACATGACAATGTCACGTCCAGGTGTCAGCTGACGCCAGCAACAGGTGACGCGATGCCCAGCATGTGGTCAAAGTCGTGTCGAGCTGCATGACGTGAGCGGCATGACGTCAGCGGTGTGACGTCAATGTGCAATCTTTTTGAGGAATGGCCTGCGTCGATATGGAGCGCGATCGACGGCGCAAAACCCACGAAATGTCCCACTAACTGCTATCGCAGTAAAACAAAAAGAATATGGCTACGCGTTGTGCGCATCTAATATGGATACCTGCAGATTCATCAAAAAGCGGCGGCTCTTGGGTAAGTTGGAATATTCAGCGCTTTATTTTTATCGCTATTTATTCCCTCTTTTCTACTATCGATGACTGCACCCTAGATTGCCATCTCGCGATGCAACTGCGCCTTTTCATGTCTGAGTATTCGCAACTCCCACCTCGTTCATTTAGTCCCATTTTTTTTTCTGTTTCCCATCTTGATTGTTAGACTGCGACAGTTTTCGCCGCTCATTTGAATAGGTGGTTTTCCCTGATCCTCTCCTTGACGCGATATTTCGCTTGGTGGCGTTGCCTTCTTTGAAGTTGCGAGTGGCCAACCCTAATGCTCCGAGACACGCCGTTACACAAGCGGCATAATTTTAAAATAAAAATGCCGACGTTTTTTTCTTTTTCTACATGCGCGTACTTTTATGTATTTTCAGACAGGCACAAGTATAGAACAAATAATGCAAATCGCGAGAACGATGGATTTTTTTTACTTTCTTTAAATATATTTGTATACGCGCCAAATCCCGGACATTTATATTTCTCTATATGTGCTAACAGTTATACAATAAAAACAGAGCGGAAAATTGAGCGGAGTTAGTTTCCTCAACTAGCAGCGAGGGTCCCCTGTTCGTGCCGCCGATGTTCGTAACAGCTACTCGCCTGGGTTGGTAACACTCTAGCTCAGAGTGTGCTCCGGACGTTCTTCATACTCGTCGATTTCCGTTACTGCACTCACCGGTCCGGAAAGTGAACCTGAATAGCAGTCGACGGATTCAGGGTACCCGTGCACGAGCGAAGCGATGGCACCGTACTCGCGTCCAGTTCGTGACCTTTACACAAAGTTGGAAAAAGTTAAGAGTTGTCTGAACAAGGCCAGGGCAAAACTTCCCTCGGGTTTCGCGCATATCTCGGAAGGGGTCACTGTCGGTTTCGGTGCCTCCACGAGGCCTTGAAAACGCCAATAAAGACGCTCCGTCGAGACCCTAATCATGTTGCGCATCTCACGGTGCTTGCAAGAAATCTGAGCGAACCTTCGACACGCTCGTTCCACGGCGAGGCGGTGCCGTTCAAACACATCTCCCTTCTTTCACCGCGACACTCAGCTGGCCTAGTTTGGAACCGGAAGGGTCGTCCTTTAAAATCGCAAACGCATCATCATAAAAAAAAAAATATATATATATATATATATATATATATATATATATATATATATATATATATATATATATATAGGGTGTTTTTTTTTAAGCTTAACAAAATAATTTTTGAAAAAAACCATGAAAGTTAGATTAATGCGGTGTGCGCAGGTGAGTTATACGGCCAGGGGGACATAGTATAGGAGGCTAATCGTAACGATCAGTCGGCTAATTAGTTAAAATTCGTTAATGAAATTTTTAATTAATGAAAATAGACATATAGTTCCAATTAGAAACTTGCTCAGCGTCATCGAAAACCGCTAAATCAGTAATTTTCAGAAAGACTTTGAGCGCGTGAGAAGCGTAGTAGTGCACTAAAGTTAGCACTCGTGGAGCACGTACAAAGCTAGCGGTTGCGATAAGGCGCCCGCGCAATTTTTCCGTCTCTTATCTAGCCCCAGCCTTGTACCTGCTCCACGAGCGGTAACTTTAGTGCACTAGTACGCTTCTCACGCGTTCAAAGTCTTTCTGAAAATTACTGATATAGTGGTTTTCGATGACGCTGAGCAAGTTTCTAATTTGAACTATATGTCTATTTTCATTAATTAAAAAGTTAATTAACGAATTTTAACTAATTAGCCGACTGATCGTTACGATTAGTCCCCTATACTATGTCCCCCTGGCCTTATAACTCACCTGCGCAGACCGCATTAACCTAGCTTTCATGGTTTGTTTTTAAAAATTCTGTTAAGCTTATATATATATATATACAGGGTGTTTCACGAAAGGTGGACGAATTCGATATTGCGAAAACTACGCATTGCAACAAAAAAAAGGCTTGTGTCTGTTTGGTTCTGGGCTAGGGGCCTACTTAGGAAAATTATTAAAGTCCGAGATAATTAGTTTGTTAATTATTTTTGCGTAATTAACTTTTTTAATATTGTGTTTAAGGGCATAGTTTCAATTAGAAAATTGCTCAGCGTCAACGAAAAACACTAAATCAACAAATTGCAGAAGGATCGAAGGAACGCAAAGCATTTTACGGCTTTTTGAAAAACCGTACGAATTCGACGGGTTTTTAAGTTTCGGTTTGCTATCGGAGTGCATCTCAGACCCGGCGGAACCGCGCCCCGTGGAGAGATAGTGCAACCAGCCTCTGCTGCGTCGCCCGATGACAGTGCAGCAGAGGTTTGTTGCACTATTTCTTCACGGGGCGCGGTGCTGCCGGGGCGGAAGATGCGCTCCGATAGCAAACCGAAACTTAAAACCCGTCGAATTTGTACGGTTTTTCAGGAAGCCGTAAAATGCTTCCCGTGCCTTCGATCGTTCTGCAATTTGTTGATTTAGTGTTTTTTGATAATGCTGAGCAATTTTCTAATTGAAACTATGCCCTTAAACACAATATTAAAGAAATTAATTTCGCAAAAATAATTAACAATTTAATTATCTCGGACTTTAATAATCTTCCTAAATTGGCCCCTGGCCCAGGACCAAAAGACACAAGCCTTTTTGTTGCGACGCGTAGTTTTCGCAATATCGAATTTGTCCACCTTTCGTGAAACACCCTGTATATTTAGACAGCGGAAATTAAATTTTTGATTCATTACGGTTAAGCTATGTCGTTATGGCGTCACGCTACGTCACGCACTTCGCAAAACACAGACTCAATATAATTTTATGTATTTTCTTGAGTTAAAGTGGTGAGCAATGTTGTTGTTGGTGTTTTTTCGTTTCAGAGTTCGACTTATGGCCGTTTGGCGTTGCCTGATGATTGTTTTCTGCGCATGATGTGACACGCAACATTACGTAGACAGCACCGCGTCTTGTGGGAGAAAAGGAAATCAAGAAACTGGTAGGGTACCGTCGCTTCTTCGCACAAGTACCTGCCAGTACCGGTTCTGGGTACTGGCAAGCGCGTGGGCCCCATATTTGCGCCTGTTAGGAGCGGCAGGGCGTGTCCCTCCCAGGCATCGAATGTCTTTTCGCCAGCGAACATGCCACTGCTTTTTAATTAGTCGGCGTACGAGCGGCTCGCAACTGCATATGTGGGAAAGCAGCAGGAGCACCCTGTCTCCCTTATTTGATATCTGACAGAAGCTGCCTGTGCAATTTGTTTGAATATATACATAAAATAACGACTGATGCAGAAAAGAGAAAATACGCGGCATAAAAATGCACCGGAGTAATCTTATTTATACCGGAATACGGCCGCCGTACGCCGCACCACTAAATTCCGCCGTACTCTGCTAAATTGCAAACAGTTTTCAGAGCATGAACGGGGCGAAAGGCGGTATTCGATTGCCTAGTGTTAGCTCTAACTTCAAGTCTGCTGTACTTCGTTTCTAGTTTATTGTAATTAATCAATGCCGGCATTCCCGTTTTTGTGTTTTTTATATATTTTTTGGCGTCTCCACTTTCAGAGAGTCTAATATGATTAGTCCAAGCCCCAATTAACGTTATGATTGGACGAACATCGCAGTCGGCAAGTAAACACGCTCGATAAACTTGACCGCCACGGTTCGCTTGTTCAGTCCTCGTTGAACCTGAAAACAACGTTAAACTACCAATAATCAGTGAACAAGGCTCTACCTATTTTTGTGTTTTTGTTCTTTTCGCACTTTTATATACGTAACTCTCTAAGTTGCTTTCACCCAATAGACGCTTTGCAGCAGCTCGCATGGCCGCCGCCATACCCAACCTTCACCTTTTGTTTTCTTTTAAACCGTTTGCTTCACTTCATCAATGCTAAAGCAGGACAGGCTATTGCCATTTTAGATTGTACCGTGTCCCTCTGCCCCGCATTTATTTTTGTGGAGGCTCCTCGACGCCCGCTTCGGTGGCTCGGCATCTGGAACAATGGAACAAGCTGTCGGAGGAACAAGTGTGCTCTGCAACCGAAGAATTGTTTTTTTTTCACGTTTGTAACCCCTGCAGTAACGCCTTCGGGCAATGCGGGGTAACTTATGAATAAAGAATAAAGAATAAAGTAAGACAGGAGAAGGTCAGTAATGGCGGCGGTAATCTGGAGCGTCTGCAAAGCGTCCAGGGACCTTTCTCGTTTACCTTTGTCTCCAGCCACGTAATTGACAAATTGCGTATGCGGGATGAAAAAAAAAATTAAAAACATTACAATTTGGAGCAAGTAAAATAATATAAAAAAGGCAAAACAAAAATGATAGACAGTCGCGATTAAAACGCCAGCTCCCTCAGTGGTGTGGGGAGACCAAAAAACGGTTTTCCCGCATACGGGAAGTTCCGCGATTCAAGATGGCGGCGCTGGCGTAGAGAAGGTTAAATAGGGAATATTCACGGGTCGCCATATTGTTGGTTGTTGTTCGCAGCGCATGCTCGCAACTAGCTCCCGTTTATTTTCAGCTAAGAGCAATGGTCCTGATTAGGTGGAGTCAACGTTATTAGATTAGCTCCGCTACGGAACTGCTCATAGACGCTGCTTGCACGAGCAGTGTATTCCGCGGAATACTTACGTTTCGAAGCACAGCGTCTAGACAGCGTTCCACTGTACTCTATGGAACACACACTTATAAAACTAAAATCTAGAAAGCGCTTCAAACGCCGGGAGGCGGACTGAAGTGAGTGGGGGGGGGTACCCCCATTCGCGGGAACTTTACAACTGAGGTAATCTAGTAACGTCGGGTAGAGTGCAGTCTGAACATGCACAACAGTCTATTCCTTCCAATCAAAATATCTGTTATTGGCAAAAGTGCAAATGGCAGCCATAGTAACTGATAGCTTAAAAAAAAAAACGCAAAGCGTGACTTCTGTTTCAGCCCCCCTGGCCTCGTCATTCGTTTGTCTGAGTTCTTATCGGATAATGCTGCAATTTCATTGGCTTATCGACGATAATGAGATGCCAGAGATTCTTTAAATTCCGCGTTTCATCTAAGCTGTTTGAGACCGTAGTTTGAGCATGCGCTGCGAAGCGCGTGTCCAACGATATGGCGTCCTGTAAAATGCCCCTTACTATTTGGTTCTCGGAACACGTCTCCAACTGGCGTGTTTATATATATATATATATATATATATATATATATATATATATATATATATATAGATAGAGATAGAGAGTGAGAGAGAGAGAGAGAGATACGAGGTGTGATCAAAAAGTTCTGGGACTGATTTCGTTGCGGAAAATGTAACAGCAGTACAGTGATGCGAGCGCAGCCGTCAAAGGAAAGAACCTTCGTGTCTCATTATACCAAAGGGCGTCGCTCTGTGAACATTTGCAGCTGCGCTACACTAGTTTGTTTGACCACATGCACGAGCACGATGGCGATCTTTCCATAGACTGCAAACCAAAGCGAGAACGAACATCGATTTTGCGTCAAACTCTGCAAATCTAAAACAGAGGCTTCTAAAATGATTTAGAAGACTTATGTCAAAAAAACAGTAAGGTGTGCGAGGTGTTCTGAGTGGCACTCGCGCCTCAAGAATGTCAGAACGTCACTGAAGTCAAGGAGAGGGCGGATAAAGTCGCCCTACCGCTCTTCAGTCTTCCAGCGATGTTCTGCCGTTCCTGAAGCGCGAGTGCCACTTAAAACACCTCGCACCCTTCGCTTTTTTTTTTACATAAGCCTTCTAAATCATTTCACATATCTCTGTTTTATATTTGTCAAGTGTGACGCATAATTGATGTTTGCTCTCGTTCTGGTTTGTAGTCTATGGTAAAATTGCCATTGTGACCATGCACGTGGTCACGAAAACTCGTGAAGCGCAACTCCCAATGTTCACAGATCGACGCCCTTTGGTATAACGAGACACAAAGGGCCCTTCATTCGAATGCTGCGCGCGCTTCACTGTGCTGCCCTCTCTTTTTACGCTACAAAATCAGTCCCGGAACTTTCTGACCACACCTCGTATATATAAATGTTGCAAGGCACCCGGTGTTAAGAAGTCGCATGTGTGTGAACCGGCCTTAAGGCTAAATATTTCGAGCTAAAAAATAGTGTTCGGTACGTTTCTTCAGAAGATGAAAATGATTATTGATTATCTCCGCATTTTGACGAGCACTTTGGGTAGTAACGGACGCTGCATGTGTGAACATTGAGCACACATGATGTCCCTGACAGGGTGAAAACGACCGGGCGTATCGTTCGAATGCCCGGCCTTCAGCGCGCGCTAGCTGCCATCCGTCGTGCTTTGACTGGGCATGCACGCTGGACGCTCAAGGGACACCGAAGCCTCGTCGAAAACAGGAGGCTCGCGCTGAAAGCGGGACGACTAGAGGACCTCCCTGTCGCCCTCATCCTGCCAGTGACTTTAGTCACATCGTCGTTTTGCAGATTTGTCAGTCAACGTCTTACGTTTATTTCGCGAGGACAGTTTGTACACAGATAATTCTGGAGAGAGACGTCCCTTTATTTCGAAATCACGCTTCCCTAAATACAGCTTGTCAGAAAAGCAAAGTTAACGCGACTTGCATTCTTGCATCTAAAAATATTAATAATAATAATAATAATAATAATAATAATAATAATAATAATAATAATAATAATAATAATAATAATAATAATAATAATAATATATTAATTATTATTATATTAAAAGAGCTTGAGCGGCCATTCTGCCGAGACTTTACGAATAAGAACATATAGTTATTTTTGTTTTCTTTTTAAACAAATGTCATTGACACACGCGGCCTATGCCGCTGCATTATTGGCATGTCAACTTGATGCACCTGATTTTGTGTATGGTCACACAACAGTTCCGAGCGTCTTATTATCGCTCCGAAGCAAAACCGGACTGGGGCATCAACCGATCAAAACGTCTAAGGTCAGGAAGTAAAGAACGTGATGATAATAAGCCCCGCCCTGCGTTTTTTAAGCTTTCGGTGAATATATTATTTGTGATAGGTTACAGATATTTTTGTTCGGATTTTGTATGCATTGGTTGGTACACAAAGCACATTTCATGAAAAACAAACAAACAAACGAGGTAACCGTTGTTTCGCGAATGAGAAGCTTCTAGTCTTTAACGTGCATCACGCACTGGAGATTACACGGTTGAACGCCTACACTGAACGTTATTGTCGAAACCCCCCAGGGACGAAGACTGAATCCGGGATTTCCTGGATACCTCAGCGCGACCTATTTGCTCTACGGGCTCCGTGCTCCGTTGCTCTCGCACACTCGGCCACCGATCCCGTCCGCCAAAAACACCTCGACTGCGTCGCCACAGTACTTCTTATGTTCACACAAAGGGGAAAGCAATAAAAGCATTTGCGTTTTGTTTTTTTCATTTCTCGTAAAAAATGTACTCGTCCAAGAATTTCTAATCGCTTCGTGTCTCCGCTGTAAATGAAATATTTAGCCGGTGCAGATCGACCGCTGGCCTGGGGTCTTCAACATGCATCGCGCAGGAGCAATACCAGACCGCACGACAGTGCGACGCTGATCTATGCTTGCTTTCGCCTCAAGAACTGTAGTAAAACAAAAATCCGGCTCCTCGCGGAGTATTACTTAGTCTTCTTCATGTAAAGTATTAAGATATATGTATGTGCATTTTAGAGTAGACATATGTCACAAGATCAAGACGCACTCACTTCAAACGCCGGAAAGCATCGCTTCTTCCTCGGACAACCAAATATTGTAAGAACTACTTCGTGCTGCGTATGAACAATGTGGAAAACTTCATTATTTTTTTCTTGAGGCGAAGATGAGTATTAGACCGTTCCAGATGTTTTAGCAGCACCCTCACATGGTTACCTAGCGTGACGTCATTCTTGCGACAACAAGTCCGATGGTGCTCGTAGGAGCATGTTGAAGCTTGAATTATCGCCTCTTGAAGCGACACTGCCAGCACCGTGAAATTGAAGTTCTGCCGTTCCCTTATTTCGTCGACGAGAAACACGTCAACGATTCGGCAACCGTGGAAGGCCACACGCGACGTCTTTTCGCGAACAGTCGTCAATAGGTCGAAACGGGCAGGGGTGAGTATTGAAGCCGGGATCTCTGGGATCTGCAACGCGAGCTCTCGCTCCACGTGCTCCGAGCTGCGTTGCGTTAGCACACTCGGCCCCACATCACCCACTCTCACAAAAAAAAAATGCATTGTGAAATAGATATCATAATGAAGCTGATTAATGTCGATCACTCACCGTCCCTACGGGTCCTGGCGAGCCAACTCGTCGACTGCGTCTCCGTGGGAATGGCCGTCCCCACCTGAGTTCCGACGACCGCTAACGAGAGGCAGGTACCACGGAAACAAGGGCCAAAGTGTCCGCAAGCTCGGCTTCGTCTTGAACTTTGTCCTAGATCTTGCCACCGACTTCATCTTCGACTTTGTCTTGGACTCGATCTCGACTGCCGGGGCCCAGGGCGTTGACCCCGGTCCTGGACCCGGTGCAAACATCAGCCACCTGATGGAGACGCCTTGTTGCCTTCGGCTGGTTCGCCCACGTTGCCATGTTGGAAACGTGGTGTAGTCAAGTAGTCAAGACGGTGCCGAAACGTCGCCGCTTCTTTTCCTTCTCTTCGGATTGCGGATTGTTTACTCACCGCTCTTTTCAGATTGAATAGATTCAAACTGCATTCTTCACCAATTCTCTGTTCTTATACATCCGTGAATTATTTCCTTACAAGGAGATCAGAGAGCGTTGGTGTTACACGCCATAAAAAATGTGTAATTTTGAGCGCTCGTGTTACAAAACAAAAAAAAACTGAATAAGTTATTTTATTTTTTAAAAATAACCTACAGCATTCACAATAAGTAAATAGTAGTCTTCAAACTGAAAAGACTATAGCAATACAGCGTCTGAAGTAGGCCACCCCTCCGAACACCTATCTATTGTCTAGGCTGCGATTACCTTTACAATAACCTAATCTCCATCGATAAGTTCGGCTATGTCTGTTGACCTGTTCACTGTCATCCGCAATTTAAGGCGGCATTTTGCAACCTTCTCGATGCATACGCCCCACAATCGTTGCGCACGGAGTTTGGAGGCGTACGTTCCAGACGTCAGCTGCTGTCTCTTCAAATCGACACGCCGAACACACGGTGCTACGCCGATGTGCAGCAGGTGCAGCAGCGACGACCAGGGTCAGAATTCTCGAGACTCAGCGAGAGTATCGATTCCCGAACGGCCACGACCACGTGCGAGCTGGCCAACAATCCAGGGTCCGCGTACCGAAAAGAAACACCACCAGTTCACCTGTTGCCCCGGAAGGACGGCATTGGACGACTGTTGGGCTGAAAACAACAGCCACGATCACCACAAGCAGACGCACTTTCACAGCGGCGGCGACGGTTTTTTCCAGACGTCAACGCGTCGAGCTGATTCGGATACCCGGTGGGGAGCAGTCAAACCAACCCGGCGGCAATGAACTTCAGATCAATGGGTCAGCAGCGTAGTACAATTCCGTCCTTGTTGAGGTACGTTAACGAACGCCTTCCTCGCGGAGTTTCCACCAACCAAAGCGATCGGCGGCGGTGCTTTGCCGTCGACACACACCGGCGACGACGAAGACGCCGGGACACGCGCTCCTCTCCGAACTCCAATCGGACCGACACGAGATCTCGGGGATTCCGGGACGCGATGGGGAAGATGGGGAGCGTGGACCGCGCATGCGCTGCCGACAGGCGCTGCCTCCCTCTCTCTTTTTTTTCCCCTCCTCTCCCAATACCTCTGCCAGCGGCATCTCGTGGCTGGCCTCCGCACCATTTTCTGTGAAACCATCCACGGTCCGGAGGACAGGAGAAAGCGAAAGAAAGACTGAGAGAGAAAAAAACACCGCAAATATAGTGGGGGAAGCAAGGGAGAGACAGAAAATGAACGGGAGCACAGGAAACGAACGAGAGAAAAAAGTAATAAGAGAAAATAGATATCCGAGTGCGGTGTATGCCAGAGGGCTAAACAAAGAAGGAGGAAAGACACTTTCGCTAACTTGTGTTTTCGTGCTGCACTTCAGAGACAAAGCGAGGAGCAAAAAGGGGAAGTCGCGTACGCCGTCTTTTGAACCACGCATCATTGAAGGCTTTCGCTCATTCGTGTGAGTCTTTGTGTTTGTGTGCGTGCGTGCGGCCGACGCGCACCCACGCAGCGGCGTGTTTGTGTTGACCGCGGGTTGACTTTGCGGCAGCGAGCTCGGACGCTTTTCTGTGTCAGTTTCTCGTCCATCGGGCGTTCACAGACGCCCGGTCCGCCGAGCTAATGAATAAACGGGCGGATCACACCCATACTTGTACGTAACGAGTTACAAGTAACTGATTGCTTGTAATCAATTACATTTCACTGTAACTTTTTAACGTTTCAATTACTTCTTCTTGCTATAACGTTCGCTTTAATGCAACTACTGTGTTACTGTAATCAATTATATGTTTCCGAAAGAGCTAAAATTATGGAGTTTAGTTTTTTTACGGAAGAAATCGCTCTGATTGCCCGTGCATCACTCGTCTTTGTTGCACCAATGTCGGACACTTTTTTACCCCTGACCAACTAACAAAAAATACAAAGATACCAGAAGGATAAAAACGCCAACGTAATCAACGACATTTTGACTGTCGAGCTGTCGAGAGGGATTCGTTTCCTCTGTACGGGTTGTTACAATCCGGGTTTGCCGCAGCATAAACGATTCTGTTCTGCACTGACATCATCTAGCTACCACAAAGACTCCCCCCCCCCTCTCTTCCATTTCGAAAGTGAGACAAAAAGAAACAGATCTTTGAACATATATATGGGTGCTTTCCTCTCAAATCGGGCAGGCTAAAATGGTCTAATTTGTCACTTTGACGAAAAACCTATATGTATGCGGGCATTTCTCAAGTGAAAGAGGGTGCAAAGTGCATATTGCACAGATTATTTTTTCTTGAGTTACGAAGCGTAGAAGCCGCAGTGGCAGAAACTAGTATTTTTGACTGCCGTCGCAGGTCGCGTACTTGACACCCTCTACTACCGCTACTCTTTTTCCTCCGCCATCTTAACTTTTCCCCCTTATTTAATACGTACTATAAAGATACCTTGACGTATTCAAATATTTATAGGAATTTTATTTTTTTCTAAAACAAATGGCAAACTTATTGTTCAGGTCGATATTTGGTTAACTTTGCCAGGTTCTTACTTTGTCTGTACTTAAGAAACATTTTCTTTATTTAGCTCTATAGAAAGCCCCAAGCAAGCCCATTATAGATATATTAGTACCATTATTATCTGCTGAATAGCCGCTCCGCCACCTTTACGTAAACTTTGTGACAAATAACAAATGTTGAAAGTTAAAGCTCAACAAAAAAACAATTTTGTAAATTTTTAGTTTTTTTTTAAATTTCTTTAGATATAATAGTCTACTACAAGGAAAAAACGATCTAGAAATGTAATATTTTTGTTGCATGTCTTCTATTTTAGGCGCAGTCGTGTGAAATGTGTGGCAATTTGACTAAAATACAGCAACCTTACCGACATTGTGCGCCTCTACGATTTCAAATATGTTTTTATTTTTGATTACGCTTTCAAAAAGAACGTAAAGTAGGCGAACTTGCAAAATTCGTTGTAATTTAAAACTTGAAATAATAGAGAAGCCAGATAAGCACACTACAAAAGAATGAGTAATAAGTATATACAAATCAAAAGGCCAGGCAACATCTCAAAAACAGTTTCTATATAAAACAGTTCAAAGTAAATGAGGGTGGCTACTCATTATCCAGCCTAGTACGATTAAATGAAAAATTTTCACACTATTCATATCTTGTAAATAAATCTTCTGGAAATATGCACCGGGTTTTGTTCTCCTCGCATCTTGCAGATCTCCGACTGTTGACTCTACAGTTCTTTCACCTCAATGATGGAGGAACGCGTGCACAGAACCAGTAAAATGCACGAAAACATGGATGGCACATTTTCCGAAGGCAGTACAGTTTTTTACTAATTTGACGTAACTGTGAATCACTTTTCGCACTGTGTAGGAGCCACGCAGTCCACGGTAGCAGTTTTGAACATGCCGGTACGCACTCACTGATGATCTTTTAAATTTCGGGACACAGAGCGGTACGTGCATGGCTTGACACGTGTATGCAGCTGCTCTGTGTTTTCGTAAATCTTTTCTACGGCAATATTCAAGGCACCTTCCTCCAGTGTCTTCCTCCTCACGTGTGAGGATCAAATGACCGTTGGTGGGTTTACCTTCTCCCTCTTTTTTTTTTTTCTTGAGCTCCCGGAAACGCGTGAGCTTCTCGTTGGCAATTGAGAGTGGAACGCCCCCTTTAACTTTCAGTCTGAGTGCCTCAACGAAGCTTTGCGCGTTCGTTATGGAGTACAATTCTGTAGTTGTCAAGTTATACATGGATGCCTGGTGCTTGAGCACGCCACCCACTCCATCACACAAGCATTTCCCGTTCCCTTATGCGGAGAATATCTACTTGGCGACGACATCCTTTTTCTTGAATTCGCACATCTGATGCCGGTTTTTGAAGTGGCTTGGAGCACCGTCTGAAATATAAACGAGTTGTGTAAAAATAGGCAGTACTTCCTCCAGCCACCCTTCGACAACGTTGAGCGCAAAGAGCGCATGGGACGAGTCATGGACGATGTC